>JAOUQW010000009.1:4758478-4769492 GCA_028565825.1 Olivaichthys viedmensis
TCTCCAAATCTACAATTAGACGCCACCTCCATGCCAACAAACTATTTGGAAGGCGTGCCAGAAGAAAGCCTTTTCTTATATCTAGACACAAACGTAAGCACCTGGAGTTTGCTAGACACTACTGGAACCGGGTTCTATGGTCAGATGAGACAAAAACTGAGCTTTTTGGCAACAAACACTCAAGGTGGGTTTGGTGTAAAAAGAAAGAAGTTTAAACAGAAAAGAGCCTAATCCCCACTGTTAAGTATGGTGGAGGATCTGTGATGTGGGGCTGTTTTTCCTCCAAAGCCCTTGGAAACCTTGTTAGGATACATGGCATCATGGACTCCATGAAACACCAGGAGATTTTAAATGAAAATCTGTCTGCCTCTGCCAAGAAGCTACAACTTGGTCATGGTTGGATCTTCCAGCAGGACAATGATCCAAATCATGCGTCCAAATCCACACAAAAATGGTTCAATGACCACAGAATCAAGCTTTTGACATGGCCATCCTGGTCCCCCTGACCTAAACCCCATTGAAAACCTGTGGGATGAGCTGAAGAGGAAAGTCCACAAGAGAGGATCTAGCACCCTGGAGGATCTGGAGAGGTTCTGTATTGAAGAGCGGTCTCCGATTCCTTGTTTTGTATTCTCCAATCTCATCAAGTATTATAGGAGAAGACTCAATGTTATGTTGGCAAAGGGAGGTTGGACAAAGTACTAAATGCAGGGGTGCCAATAATTGTGACGCATGTGGCTTTGTTAAAGAAATGCTCGAATAAGGTTTTTTAATTTTTTTATTAAAGGTTAGAGTTCTCTCATATTTTCAGTGTGAGATCAAGCTAATTAACCACAAATACATTTTTTCACAATCTTTTTTACCCATCTTTACCATGGGTGCCAATAATGCTGCGGCTGACTGTGAAAGTGTTTCAAAATTGACATTTTTACGGCGTTGGGATATGCAACATCATATTACAAGAAACAGTGCTTATATATAAAGACAAAGGTTTATTAGCAGGAAAAAGATAAAGCACGCAAACCAAGGTAATACTACTGTCTAACAAATATATCAGAATCATATATACATATTGATAAGGCTGTATTATAAGATAGTAATCTACAACAACTGTAAATTAAATTAATTGCGTATGTCACAAACTGAGTGCTTCAGATAGGCTTGTTTCTGGTCTTACAAATTAACAAAGGATAAAGCTGACCTCTCCCTCCTTGACATTTTATTTCATTTCATTTCTGGGGCCTTCAAATAACAGACATTTTTCCTGTGAAGGAAAAGGGAAAAGAACCATTTTAAGAACCCACATAGGCTCAGAACAGTCCGTTAAATGATGAAAGCAACCTATTGTAGCTGTAAATGGAAAATAAATTGGGGTAATGGTTTGTTCTGTTTTTAATATGCAGTTCCCCTTCCCTTGCGCTCTCTTTTTTTTACTGAAATGTGATTTTCTGGGGCCTTGTGAGAACTTGTGAAAAGGGCCTGTGTTTACCGCATGCCAGCGTAGTGTATCAAGTGGAAGTCCCAGATGTCAGTGTGGGCAGCTGCTGTCAGAGTTCCTATCATCCTCGTCAGCACCCCTCTTCATCTCTCTGGGTCCCTTACTGCCCCACAGGGGGAAAGGTGTGGAGCGTGAGGAGCGTGCCACTCCAAAATGAGGCCTGGGGTCTTGCTGGTAGCTCAAACGATCTCTGCCATTGGAAGACATAAGAGCCCTGTTTTCCAGCTGGAGCTGCAACAGAACATTGAAAAGACAGCACCATCTAGAGGACACTTGCAGAAGAAAAACAAAGTATTGTGTACAGCTACTGTATCCCAGATACATAATTTACAGCCAAATGAAATGGTTGAAACAAAATACTGAAGTCAAGACAAGAACTTGAAACCCGACCCCGCCGAGACAGAACAAACTGAAAAACAGATCGGTTTCTCCTGAGGTACTCCTGAGCACTGATAAGCCAAAGTACCTGTGGTATGTTCACCTCCGCCAGAGAATGCAATTTCATGCAGTACCAGCAGAGTTCCAAAGAGACCACTAAATAAGAATTTCAACAAAAACAACACCATACACCCTATTAATCTGAGAGGAGCATTCAGGTTTGGCACATGTAGGAATTTAGAGACTGCTATTCCTTTATAAAGATTCATTATCTTTTACTCACAAGACATAATGACAAGCATAATAATAATAATAATAATAACAACAATAACAATAATAATAATAATAATAATAATAATATATTTATGTGCCTGTAGGCTGTTTCTTAGTTTTAGAATGTTCCCGTGACTGCTCTTTAGGTTGAGGCTGTTCCTGAAATGGTTCCCCAGATGCAGGCCTTTCCTGAAACTGTTCTTCAGCTACAGGCTTTTCCAGAGATTGTTCTTTGGGTTCGAACTGTTCATGAGGTTGTTCTCTAGGTTCAGAATGTTTCTGAGACTCAAGAATGTGTTCTTGTGTCTCAGGCTTTACTTGTTTCGAGCTCGCACCTTCACTGGAGCGCTGTGGAACAGCCTGATGAGGAGAAGAGAGAACAGAAGAAATACAGATGAATGTTAAAACAGTAGAAATTTGAAGGTCCTTCAGCACAAACCTATACCCTTATATTATAAATATACCTATATTACATTTATGGTATGGTCATGCTAGCACACAATCTGAAACAATAATATTTTACTCTAAGAATGTGTGGCTCCAACCTGATTCTGCTCATCCTGTTTTATGGGATTCTCTTCAATTGCCTTGGAAAGTGTTGGACTGTCCGTCTTTCTCTCACTGTGGGTTTTTGAGGCAAAGAAGAAAAAACATTAGACACAGTAGTATATAATTTCATGTTCATATCTGTTTAAGGCTATAAAAAAAAACAATTTAAGGCTTTCATTAGGCAGTTGATCAATTATTAACAGTACAAACTATTCCTTTTGTGTTTGCAGTGACAGGCATCACAGGACTTTTTGCCCAGAGGTTCTCAATGGATCGAACTGTGAATCACATCCAAAGAGGCTGCCCTAACATGAGCCGAGACACCCTCATGCCCTCTCGCTTCGTCCAACACACCTGTCATTAACACCAGGCTACTCACCCCATGCACACTGTCTGCCCAGTCGCCATTCTGCCAACCACTGCTCCCGTGGCAGCACACTGCGGTTTGTTGTTCTCCGTCTTCTCGCTTTCCATGAAACGTAAACTCTGGCAGTTTAATAATGGATGAGTCCGAATGGCTCACAAGCAAATTTGCTGTAAAGAATAAGCGAAGGCCAGCTTGGGTGTCACACCGTGACTGGCACGCCATGTCGGTAATGAGGGTCATCCTGTTAAGAAACAAAAGCGTTACCGAGATAAATGGGTTCATTTGCCGCATTAGCACCCGCAAAAGCTTCAATATAAATAATGCACTCGGGACTACGTCCCTCTCTGCAATGACTTATAAGTATGCCGTTTATTTACAGTCAGATTTCTCATTAGCGTTTCTCAGCATGTTCATTGATTGTGCTGTGCGTGCCCTGAAGGAAGTGTGAGCATAAATGCCCATATATGTACATGCAATGCGTGTATACATGTGTGTGTGTGTGTGTGTGTGTGTTTTGTACAGTGGAAATGGTGCAGTGGAGGCCGAGAGTGAATGTAAGTGCTTATGACTGTGCAGTGAGCTCATTATTGTGGAGGTGGCCCAGCACTTTATGGAGCTGTTGGATGCGTACTTACACAGGGTGAGTCACTCAAAGCTTCACCCCCATTCTCTCTGTTACTGCCTCCCCTTTCTCTCTCACTTCATCAATTTCTCACCCTCTTCACCTTTCCCTCTTCCCTTTCCAGAGTTGCCTCTGGCACAAACAGCATCAGTGGGGAACGTTGGATTAAGTGGTAATGCTGTTGCTTCGCTCCACTGTTTTCACTATTAACATTTTTGCAGGTGTTTCTAACAGCGATGATAATGATTTGGCTGCGAATGCACATGGAGTGAGCTAGAGAGAAAAAAAGTGTGGGTATGTGAGTGCATCCTTCACAACACTTTTTACTTGTCCCATTTAGAAATGAGCTTTCAGCAGTCAAATTAATCATATGTTATAACGATCTGGGCTTGACACTTACTGCAGCTATGGTTAAATGTTCCATGTCTTTGTATAATTACAGCGTTATTGAAACATGACTGGCCTTCAGCAGTGTGCTGGTAGCAGTAAACACCCTGCCATTCTCTACAAGCTTTTGTCAGTATTTGACAAGTGTAAACACAAAACACCGGCTTTCGCTGCATGTATGTATGCTATATCTTGACACAATGACAAAACCATGCTGCTATACTTTTGTGCCTTCGGATTGTCAGTAATGTTCAAAGCACACAGAACAGCCTGATCTGAATTTGCAAAACAACCTGTTTACCTCAGTAAGGCGGCTCCGAGCGCATTATGGAGACAAGCTGAGAAGCAGCAGCTCCTGCTAAGGCAGGGGAGATGATCATTATACTGTAATTATCATCATGCAGGTTTGGCATATAAAAGAGGATCAAGTGGATAGTAATACGATCTTATGGAACTCTAAACAATTTGGCTCAATTATTACTAATCAAGGAAATATAGTGAGTGCGCAAGACGTGCTTTAGTCACTGGGAAAGTTTAAGTGGAGAGTGTTTTGGCCGTTTTGAAGCTCTGTCGTGCGTTGGTTGGTCGGCTCGGAGGAGTGCATCATCAGAGCTGCTTCCAGCACTGCGAATGACTCAGTGTAATTATCCGTCCGTTTTTATATCTGAAGTATCTGTGCCTCTGCCGTCATTGCCTTCGACTACGTTTTTGAGGGTTTGATTTTGTACGGTCGTATAAGCGCATATGTGTGTATGTGTGTAGTTTTTAGTGAGTAAGCACAGCAAATTGGCATGGGTGGAGCCACTGTGTACATTAAAGGCAGTTTGTATCTAAAACAACTGATACATGCACATTGTGTGCTTTAAATGGTTATATCACTATTTTCAGTAATTATTGGCATACTGTAGCTGACTCTTTTGCTCCATGTCGCCGTGAAAATGTTGAGTGGATACGCAGAGTGGCTATAAGTGCTTATGACTCTCTGGCATCCTTTGACAGTGGCTCAAAAAGGCCACTCTCCTCAGTTCACTGATCGACCTCCTCAAGAAGAGCTTCTGCAAAAAGAAGAAAGACAGTGAAGTACTGTGTTTCTGAAGCTGATTCACATACTGAGACGAGTACTGGTCTCAAGTTTAGTTTCGCCCGTCGTTATCTGTAGTTCAGTTGTTTAATTTGGTGCTGGATCACCACTCATGGAAACTGCCCCCAAGTTTATTTTAGGGTAGACATGAGCTTGATATTAAGTTTATAATCTTGAAAACTGGGGTTTTAATTCAATCCAGCCGGTTCGCAGTTGAAAACAGTTTTGAGAGACCCCTGAATTGTACATTTTTATGACTAATTCCATAATTCATTCTGATTTTGTATCATGACACTAACATTGAAAAGAGTGTAAGTCAAATGTAGACAGTTTTGACCAGTGGGTGGTTGCATAATTCATGGATATTATGCACACTTCATTATGACAATGGATGTCCCATTTGAGCAAAGGTGTCCATTCAGAGGTCAAAATGATTCTTTTGTGGATAATTTATCTGCATTTAATTAGAGAGCAATCTTTCATACTAGAATTGGCTTTCGAGTCCTGGACTCCTGGACTGCGTGTCTGTAAATGCACGGTGTGTGTTTGTGTATGGGTGAATGTGGGTTGTTGAGTGGGAGCGTGTGTTGTGTGTGTGTGTGTGTGTGTGTGTGTATACTAATGCTTGATGGGACCTTAGGGTGATGAGTATTTTATCTGGCAAGGGTGAGTGCATGTGCGGGTGTTTGTGTCCAGTGTGTGGGTATAAATCTTAATGCTTGGGGTTCTGCAGTGGTGCATGGCAGTAGATGACTCACCCGTCAATCATGTGACTCATTAATCACTGCAGCTCTCTCTCTCTCTACCTCTCTCTCACTCCGTCTTTCTCCCTCTCTCTTTCTCTCTCTCTCTCTCTACACCCCCTCCTTGGTTTCATTGTGTCTCCATAGTTATTCCTGTCACATCAATAGCCTTTTTACATTCCAGTCTCTCTCTCTCTGCGATTGTGAATGACTCTTTAATATATACTCCTTCATGTCTCCCCGTTTCATTGAATGCCATCATAGCCAATTGACAGGAGAAAATGGAGGTTTATTTTTTCAATGGTATGTGTGTGATTCATAGTGTCATAGGGGGTTTGCGATGTATTCAAGAATGTGGAAACCTTTAAACGTGCAGAATTAATCAACCTTTGCTTAGCTTTATCTTTTACATTTTTTATATAAAACACTGTTGTTTTTGTTCATATTTAATATCTTTGTTTGAAGCTTATAGTTTTCTACAGTTACTTTGACTTTGTTGTACACAGATTTCCATCACTTCCATCAACCGTCAAATGCATAGCAGGTTTTTGTTAAGGCTTACAATTCCAACCTCGAACAACGCTATACTGTACAATCTGTTAGAGTCCAAGTCCACTTCTGTTGGATGTAAGATATGTAATAGTGCACTTGAATGAATAAATGGCTCATTAATTCTGGATGACTAATCAAACTCTCTCCAATAAGGCATTAAAAAAAAGATCTTTAATAAAATAGTGGCTTTTATTTTTTCATATAGCAAAACTAGTAATCAACATGCTGTTATTTACACATTGCACGCACTTGTTTATTTGACACTGTACAACTTACAATCTGGAAGGTGACATCAACAACAAAATCCTTTCACAAGACTGGTTCACTTGTGGAAACAATTAGAGTTTTCTTTCTTAGGGTTTTTTGTATGTTTTTTTTTTTAATAACCACAGTTTTTCAAAGAGGCAATTTCCCCCACATTTTTTTCTGTTTTTTTTTTTTAAAGATGCAAATACAGATAGACGTGCAGACGTTTCAACCTCAGTTAATTTCTCAAGACTTTTTCGAGTGTTTTAAAACTTCTTTTAAATAGACATAATATATACAGCTTTCTTTTGACCCCCAAAACGAAGATACAATGTGTTGATTGAATGCTAGAGGCAACCCATAATAGTAACAAAGGTGTTTTAAAAATGTTTAAAATTGAGATAAAAAGACATTGGCATGGTGAAAGAATACAACAAGAAAAAAACACGTTCACAGAACACCCATCCATTTTGCATTTATTTAAACAGAATGGAAGATTTGCTTTCAAGTATTGTTTGTGGTGGCTATTTGTTTTTGTTTCACATAAAGTTATTATTTTTTTATGGGTGCAAGACCTGCATGCACATGAATTGAATAGAGCCATATTAAGGCAAAAAGAGTACTGATAATAACAACTAAACGTGGCCTATGAAAAATGGGTCAATAATCATTTCACTAGACTAGTGAGTCAAGAATTCAGCCCCAAGCTGAGACCCTTTTTTTTTTAAATGTAATTAATCAAGCATGTGACTAAAAGTAATCTTGGTAGAAAGATGGGTCTCTTGCAGTTGGCACCTAAAATGTTTTGACACGCAAGAGTAAAACCATACCTGAATGAAACCTGTCAAATTCACCCGTAAGTTCTCTCACCAAATGAAAATGTAAACTGCGAGAGGAACAGAATGCAAACACACATAGAGGGTCCAGTACCTCATAAACATCGCTTTTCTGGCCTAACCTGGAATGTTTTAAAAAACAAGAGTGGAGAAGTAACATAGAATTAGTCTTTCCTCAGCCCTTAACCTCAAACCCTCACTCACTCCATTTTCCTCTTTGTTCTCCTCACTCTTTTTTCATCGCTATGGTGTATCACAGGCCTTTCCCCCAGCTAGAAGAACTAGCTAGAACAACCTACGATTGTAATAAATCTTCTCAATGAAGTTCTCCAGCTCATCGTCACTGTCTGTCACAGGCTCCGGCTCGTCATACGCATAGTCTGGGTGGTAATAATAGCCAGGCGCCACTGCACTTGGGGGGGAGCGGGCTTTGGGCACGGGGAGCGTCTGGTAAGTTCGGGGATGAGGAAGGATGTAGTTAGAAATGACTGTGTCTGATAAAGGGTAGAGGTTCTGGGGCCGGCGAGCCCCTTGCACCCGGTTTCGCTCCCTTCCCTTGGCTCTGTCTTTGTACCTACGTTTGGGAGGCTTGAAGCCATAACCAATAGGGCCCCCGAAGTTGTAGTCAAAGGAGAGTGCGGGATTTGTGTAGAAGCGGGGTTTAGGGGGTGGAAAATAGACAGGGTAATAGGCTCGATATGGCTTTTGATAGTAGGGAAAGGAGGGATATGCTAGTAACTGTTTCTCTGGCTTAAACCAATAGTCCTGCTTGTTAAACTTGGCTTTGCTTTTCTCCTTGTACCACTTCTTATATGGGTTCACCTTGTAGGAGGACTTCTTTGGGGACTTAGGGTATTGATAAAGAGGAGCCCTCTGTTTGGCTTTGAGTGGGACTAAAGGGCGGAAACGGGGGGCATTGCTGGGGGGTGAGTCCTTCCTCTTCTTCTTCTCCTCCACGTCTGTGATAATCTCAACTACGTCATCAGCAGGTAGGTGCAGTTTGCTGGAGATTTCAATCAGCTTGTCAATTGTCTCTGGGTCCATTTCATCATCATCGTTGTCCTCCACTTCATTAGACCGCTTGTCCTCAGCTACGTTGAGCAATAAAGCGTTCTTTCTGTCTTTCATATAAGAGGCTGTGTTTTGTTTCCTTCCCATGTATTCGAGAAGCATGTCAGAGGCGATATCTGCCAGTCTCTGCTCTTCCTCACGCGCCTCTTGTGCCTCTGCCTCCTGCCTCCGCACCTCTTCCTGCTCAGCTCGTGCCCTCGCCTCTTCCTCCTCACGCGGAAGGACTTCCTCCTCCTCTTCTATGAAGTCAAAATCATCCATGAAGTTTCTGTCGAGCTGGGAGGGGTTTTTCTCTCCCCCCTCCTGCCATTTGAGCTTCTTGCTGGCCAAGGCCAGCTGTTGGTTATAAGCTTTGTAGCCCTTCAGAGGTGGGAGGATCTCATTGTCCTGCAGACCAAGGTCAATGTTTTGAAAATAGCCCCTGGTTTTACGCTGTAGGGAGGTGATGATTTGGGGTGGGATCTCTGCTTTCTTACTGAGCAAGCTCTGCAGAAGTCCTTCCTTTTCCTCCAACTTGCTTTCACCATTTCCATTCTCATTCCCCTTATCTGAAAGCCATGGGTCTGTAAATCCTACCTTTTTTTCTCCTCCCTTCTGCACTCCCTCAGTTACTACAGGCTGCGGTATCTCTATATTCTCCTCCTCTCCCCTTCCTTGCTCTGGGTTTCTTTGGTCATCCTGATCTCTCCACATCTCCAGCTCCTGCCGTGGCTCCTTCTTCATGTACTCCTCTGTCTCTTCCCGACTTCCCATCTCTTCTCTAGCCGGGTGATCAAGAGCCTCCAACAGGACCGAGATTAGCGCCCTGGCAGAGTCTATGTCTGTAAAGTGGTCGTGTCCTGGAGGGCTTTGGAGGAGGCTTTCCACTTTCCTGTGTGTCCTGACCGCTCCAGCTGCTGCGGCTGGTTCCTGGTGCACCAGCCAGAGTGTCTCATTGCTGGTGCCTGTGAGAGGGCTTTCAATAAGCAGCGGGGCAGCAGCAGGCAGCTGTGGAGCAATGCTGAGCAGGACTAACAGGAGAGTAGAGGTAGAGGAGGAAGGATGGCAGCAGGTCATGTCCTTGCAGAGCAGACCAGATGGGGTCAGGGGGAGAGGGGACAAGCACCTTGCAGAAACAAACACAAAACAAAAGGAGTCAATCTTGGTGTTATTTTTGCACCATATCATCTGACCCACAACCCCTTACCTAATACATTCTTTGGCCAAAGCACGTCTGATCAATGAGATCATCGTTAACACCAACACAAAAATGTCCCCAAAAAGCATTGTAGGGTTAAGATCGTTTTTAAAACGATGGTTCTTTCTATGACTAAAAGACAATTCCCATTTTATAATGACGCTTCTTACACGCTTTTGGAAAAAAAATCACCTCTCTTTATGTGAATTACTGAAATATTTTTTTTTTGTTCTTTTTTCTTTTCTTTTCTTTTTGGTCACGTAGTATACGCGCGCAAAACAAACCAACGCGTTTACGCATCCTTGGTGAGCTTTTGGCATTTGGCGGGTGTTGAATTTACGCACGGACTTCGCGGTTACAGCAACACAAGACCGCTAATAAGACGAATTTCCTCGCGCATTAAAAGCAGATATGAACAAACGAGTATTTCTTAGTCAGAATGCAACTTGCAGTTACACATGGTGCCGTTATTCCGGCGTGAAAGAACTCGAGCTATTGTGTGCGAGTTCATCATACCACGAGCATGGGGTTCCAGATAAGTCCATGTTCAGAAGCCAGTGGGATCTAACGAGATTTCATCTCCTACAGAAATAGTTGGAATCATTGGACTCCTGTTGAACCCATGTTTAGCAGAATGACTTCGCAGATCATAACTTTAGCTACTTCCAAAGCATATTTATTAGATCATTTATTAGTTGTTGTCCTCAAAACGTGAGCCTGTATTAAGCGTTTTGCTTGTGTTTACTGTTTCTTATAGGATAGTGCCATGCAGATAAGTATATATATATATATATATATATATATATATATATCAAGTCTATATGTGACGGGCAAACTTGAACTGATTCATGACAAGGCAAGACAAGGACATCGAATTAAATGGATATTTGTGATTTCTTCTTTTTGATTTAAAGCTAACAAATTCAGGTTTGGGTTCCGCAACCCTGTTATCCTGTAATAAGCCTGATCTCAGCCTACATTAGCCTACTCTGCTGAATATCCATTGAAAATCTATTTATTTATATATTTTTTTCTTTCCTTCTTCTTTTCTTTTGTAGTCGTTTTGGGGTTTTTTGGGGGTTTTTTTTTCTTTCTTTCTTTTTTTTCTTCTGAGCAGTAGTCCGTGTCCTGGAAACAACTGGCTCCTCGGATGATATATATATATATATATATATATTAAAAGTCTGATGAGTTAGTGTTCATCAGATCAAACGTTTGCTCCACGCCATCATTT
>JAOUQW010000009.1:4778342-4789371 GCA_028565825.1 Olivaichthys viedmensis
GTACAAAAAATGTTCCCTTTAGGGTACCACCCCAGTGACAAGAAAAGGTACAGTTTCATACCGTTTTTTCTGAGAGTTTAGTAATAGAGTAAACATACTGTAAACGGTTGAGTGCAAAAGTTTGCATTCCACATGGTTCATACCGCTATTTTACACTTTATTCACAAAAAAAAAAAAAAATCCAAAAAGTTAAAAATGAAATGTGGGTGTATCCTGAAACAAGAAGCAATCCAAAACCAATGGCAAAATCAACAGAACCCAAAAGGATTAATGTGTAGATTGATCAGAAATATTTACACGTGATATTGTTTTTCCTCAAAAGAAATAAACCTGGATAGTCTTTATAATGTACAGTTATTGCAAACCGACAAAGAAAACGCACATTTATTTAAAACGTTTTGAAAAGCTGTGTCCACAATCAGCCAGTGTAAAATCAGCCTGCCAGTTGCAACGGTTTATTCTCGGGGCTTTAATATATCTTAGTGCTAGATTTCCCAAGCATGTGTACTGTTCCCTGCTATTACTGTCTCTTTGTGTATTAGCTGAGGATTTGTCATCTATTTTCAGTAGCTATGGAACGTGATAGATTTTGCATTTGAAGGTTACTACATCGTATATGGGAATGCAACAATGCAACAATCGCAATCATTAGGGACACCTAAAGCAGAACACAATATAATGTCGTGTGATGCTGAATTGTTCCCTGGCACTATCCCTGGGAGCGCAGTATCTAGGAGTCAGGAGCGCAAGGAGCATTAAGTAGCGCCTTCCTATGAGCACTGACCTTGTCCCTGATAATATTTTGATAAAGCAGTCAAAACACTGCAGCCACAGTGCCAGAATCTGTGACCCACAACAACCCTATCTTGCTGTATAAAGCTGAGAATCACACAAGGACGAAAGAACAAAGTGTGTGATCACAATGAACCAAAAGTTACAACGAACCAAGAATGGCCCATAGATTACCACAACATCGATAACATTGACAGGAGGTGCCTGGGAAATGAATTGATCTAATTAAACCCTTTAAACTCCAAGGACCCAACTATGGGTCCAGACTTACATTCTTCATTCTCATAACTACATACCATTTCTAATAGTTTCACTGTAGTTACCGAATAATTGATAATACTTACTCAATAATATTCTTTTGGATGAATATGTGAATAATAAGCGAAGGGGTTAAGGGAACAAATAGGCCACATTTTACACGATGTGGTTTTACACCTACGTATGTATATAGGTTCTTATGGCATCCTGTGTACTATCCAAAGTCCAATCATGTACTGCTAAAACAGCACTGATCAGGACTAACAGAAATGGGATATTCTGTGTGTTTAAACATGTGCATTTACGTTCTTATGGCATCTGATATTCCATTAAAGCCCTAACAATACAGCTTGTCCTGTATTAGTTCATATTAAGTTGACATTACATGCTTTAGTGGCTGCAATCTCATACTGTGCTTGTCATTTCAAAGCCTCAGTTGTTGCAGAACCAAAAACTCTTGAGTACTCTTGCAGCGGTTCTGGACTTGAGCTTTACGGATCCGGTAGCATGAGCGTGAGGATTGCTGAGGAGAATGATGAGCAGAGAGTTTTGGGACTGGAGTGCACTCGCTATGACTTTGTCATCTCACCTTACCGCTCCAGCTCCATTGAGAACTGCATGACTCAGAGCACAGGCACAAGAGTTCAGAGAATTAAAAAAAAAAAACGTACACTCTTATTTATCCACTTAAGGGGGGCCGAACCCCACCCTGAACTTCACGCCCGGGATTTCATCCCAGCATTTTTGTTTTTACAAGTAAACCAATTCCATTTCACAATGCAGGGACGCTACTATGAAGCACGTTCTGTGGGTGTTTAAATGCTTACAAACATCGGTATTTCCCTTGTGCCTATCACATGCTGGATGAAACTAATTGGATAAGCGTGCAAAGTTAAGCGTTAAATTACTTCTTTTTTTGCAGGGGATGAACTTCTCTTTTTAGGAAAAAAAAAATTGGATCCAGTGAGTGCACACAATTACATAAGTCATGAATTTAATGTTTTCTTCCCACTCACTCTCTAAATGACCACAGAGCCATACGTGACCGCAGTAAGAGCGCATCGGCATGATTAAAAGCTGGAGTGAAGAGTGGGCCACTTCACAGTGCTGCCTTTACAACTGCAGCACACTGATAAGATTGGCCAGGTCCACTCACTGAATCAACGCTACACCTTTTTGTGTTGTCTCTACTCCACGCTTCATTTGTTTTTCCTTGTCACTGTCATCCTTTGGCAGGTTGAAGCCTTTGTCCAAAGCCCAAGGTAATAATTAATTATGAGTCAGATAATGACTCAGGCCTCTGTTCGGCAATTGTGGCAAGCCGTGGTTGTCTTTCCCTGACTTTGGTTCGCGTCCACATAATGTATCGCTTCTTTTCTTCCTTTTGTTTTGCTCTTTCTATAACTTAGAGCCATCGATCACTACTCACGGTTTCTGGCAGCAGGGCGAGAGCCGAAGCGTGAAAAGTCATCTGCTTCGTCACTTTTGCGTATAGTTCAGAAGAGATAAGCTGCCACATCATCCTGGCCGCCTCTGACTTTTTTTTTTCTGGGTATTAAAATGCTTTAGGCCAAAAAGGAGAGCAAGGCAGCGGCTTATCTTTAAAGAGAGGGAACAAGAAAGAGAAGAAAAAGAGACCAAGAGTGAAGTATTGGTAGAACAAATTGTAGGAATGAGAAGGAGATAGAGTGAGATCTGGTGGAATGCATAAAAGGAGGGTAAGAAATTGGCCACGCGGTAAAACGTGTTCGGAGAAAAAAGTGGGGAGGAAAGCAAGCGGGCTGGAAAGCATGTTTGGGAGTAAATGGAGGGAGAAAGGTAAAAGGGGGACGGGTGGGGAGGATGGAGAGACAGAGGGAGGGGTGGTGATCCTCGGGGCTGGATGACTCACTTCTCTGCAGCCGGCGTGTGCGTCACTGGCGCACGGCTGGAGGAGGAGATAGTGGAGAGGTCTGCACATTTAATTACAACCTGCCAATTTATATACAGTGTACACACACGCACACATTTCTCTCTCTTTCTCTCTATCTCTCTCTCTCTCTCTCTTACTAATGCCAACATTTGACAATGTATGTTTAAACACTAAACACCCTCAGATGAGGAAACATGGAAATTCCCAAAGCGTTCTGTGAATATGAAAAATGAAATTGTTTTCGATAAATATAAACCTCTTTTCTTATAGTTGTAAGCTCTGACACACGTGGATATGTTTAAAGAAATATCACAGTGCTTTATTTGAAATATAGGATTAAAAAGAGTCCCACTGACACATTTCATATACTGTAGCACAAAGGTAGCAGCAGATTGGGGGCATCTATTTCAAGCAAATGACTGCTGGTCTTTAGCAAACCTTTCACTTTAATTGACAGACAACGCTGGCTAGATGCACATGTGATTGGGAGCAGAGTGGTGTGAATGCAGGTCGGATGCTGAGTTTTCTTTCCCCTCGCCTTGAAACTATGCCATTCACAGAGTAGTACATGTCGTTCATTAAACATTAATGTGTCTTGACACAGGGAGTTTCTCACGAGGGTTTTACAAACTAAGAACACTTGCATTTTAGACCCACAGGCTATAAACTTAACCCATTGAAGTCACTCATCATTCTCTCTCTCACACCCTCTATATTTCTGCTCCTGTCTTTCTCTCTGCATCAGTCTCCTTGAGCAGCAGTTTTCCCGTGAATGCCTGCAAGCCACACTCTGCAGACAATAGCTGCAATCAGCCGGCGTTTTTGCGAGCCGCAGGCTCTGTTCCGGCTTTCTCCACACAAAGACAAGAGCAATTTAGGCAAACAACAGCATTCCAAGTAAAGCATTCCGAGGTTGCATGCAGCGCCAATGATTGGCCAATGCGGCGGCGAGCTCTCAAAAAAAGCACAAGAGCAAAACAGAGCACGCCGCCATCTCACTTCAGCTCCAACATGGCTGCTTCAGGCTGAGCTGTCCATTGGACCTGACATCAACAAAACAAGGCTCGTCTTTTCATTGAGACAAAAGGGAATGTTCAGATCACCGCCAAAACCACAGTCAGCGACATTCATAATGTGATGTCAGACAACAAATGTCAGACGCTCACATACACCAGTCAGCTGTTTATAGGATTTTCTAACTGTGAAAACGAGCTGCAATACAAACAAACATCTGCAGTGGCCATGTGCTTTTGAATAATGCAGAAATGCAGGACTACCGTATGAGTCAGGCCTTTTGTGACATCACAAACAGCTTGCCATTTTCACGCTCGAGCTGCACTCATTTTCAATCTAATGGTTTCGAAACGCTTCAGTGATCAGCCTCAGCTGCAGGAGAGACACTGCATTTTCTCTCCTTTTAAAATTATTTGAGATAGACCACCTAAAGTCAAGGGAGTGAATAATAAAGCCTATTATGCATAATACTCTCTTTCTGCGGTGCTGTAGAGCTTTACTGTCCTGCTTGTCAGATAAGCTGATACCCTTGCAGAATGTATTTTTGTATAATGCGCTTATTTCGGAATTCACGAGCAGCTTCGCTATTTGTTTTGCGCCGAGGATCGCGCCACACTGCAAAGAGGTTGTCACTGTAAATAGTGTCTGTGTTGCCGACTGCTCGTAACAGCAATAATAATGAGGCATGAGATCATATGACGAATGGTCAAAACCAAGAAACAGACTGATAAAGGAAGAGTAATGGCAATGGAGGGATAGAGGTGCAAACAGAGAGATGGATGGATAGGAGCAGGTGACAAATGGAAAAAGAGCAAAAGGGAGAGCAGGTTGGGAAAGAGAAGAGAGAAATTGGCACACCAAAGCAATGATTGATGTGAAAGTGACGTTAAATGACAGGGAGGGTGAAAGGGAAACGGTGACACTCACAATAAATCTGATTTGTGCTGCTACTCTGCCACTGTGTGCCCACTCACTACAAAACACACATGTTCTATGGTCTACTCTGACATCAACACATTGATGAATTGTTTTTTTTTATCTTGTGAATGGACACTGGGGGAGGTTCAGCACCACAAACATCACACACACAAGAAATCCTGCCATTTAACATTAATCAAAAGGTAATTGGGAGGCTTCTCTTTCTATATTTAGGGGCACAGAGAGGAAGAATGAGAGAGATGTAGAGGCATACAGTCATACAAGTGAAAGAGAGGCAGAGAGATGGAGAGCTGGACAATCACAGTACTTTTACACACATATATACTATATTGCTTTTAAAAAATGCAGCATAAGTTTACTTGTTTATTTGCTTGTTGCAGTGGTTGGAGGTTTCAGCTGGCGACAAATGCATTTATTTTCATGATTTCCATTTCTCTCCTTCTTTCTCTCCTGCTCCCCCAAGCACACACACTGATGGACAATGTCCATCCCTTTTCATCTGCCCGGGCACTTTGATACAAGGCATCAAAATGTTGAGGTTGCAGTGTTCAAGGGATGAAAAGGGATGAGTGACAGAAAAACCTCAGAAGAATTTAACACTATCACTCTCTCACACACTCACTCGCACACACAAATACGTGCATGCACAAAAATTCCGTTTTTAACACTATGCACGTTGAGAGATATGTAAACAGCACCATCAGAGCTAGGATTAAGGCTCACAAAGCCAGCACTATCCTTACACACACACACACACACACACGCACACAATCCCATATCGGAGTTAACATAGAAAATGGGGAAAATGTCAAAAGTGTGTAAGAAACGGAACGTTCAAAAGGAAAAGGTCACAATAAAGGAATCAGTTAGACCAGCTGTCCTCTACATTAACTCAACTGCCGCTGGCAATGGTCCCAAAGGGAGATCAGACACATGAAACAATCAAAAACAAAAGAGCACACAAATGAATACACACACACGAATGAAATACAGTCATTACAAATGAACATGAGCCTACACACACACATCTAACAACTCCCCATCTTCACACAAAAACTACCTTTATTATTATAATAAGCTCAAATGGCCTTATTCTGTCTTTTCTCCCCACAATGAATGGCCAATGTGTGGAGCGAGGCAGCTGCAGACTGGTAGACTATCATCTCTGCCCATTGCTGCAGAATGGATTACCCTCGTCCAATCTACATTTGCAGTATACGAGCAACACAATGCCAGAGATCGTAATTAGAATACAGATTAAGCCCAGTTCCTGGCTACATTAAAGCACTAAAGGGGATTTTCCCACTACAAATCCTTTTTTCAATTTTAGCCCAGGCTTAATCTGTGTCTAAATTAGAACAAACTCCAGTGTTTATCTGGACAATGGAAACAGTGCTTCAATTGAGAGGCTCCCTATCCTCCTGAGCTTAAAGATGTCGACTTCATTGTCTGTCCATCACGTCTCAGAAACGTCACCTCTCATGAATGGGAGTCTTACGTTTAGTGGCATGTGTCTAAATATTGCCTTGTAACCTTGTAACTGTTTATGCATGTGTGCTGCGTAAATGTTTAAAAAACAGTGAAAGGATGACTGAACTAATCCTTTTTAACACCATGGTAGATAAATTAAAAGAGCCAATTGTGATGTTTATCATCAGACAGAGAGTGTGCCGTGTGGCTCAGCAGATATGCTAAAGGTCAAACATAGCAATAATGATGACAATCTCTTGTTAACTAAACATTTTACTCTTCAGTATTTACCTCATGTGCTTAATTTGGCTGCAGTCCTATTATTCATTGCTTATATCCCATCCTCTCCCATTCTCTCACCCATTGCTCCCTTTCTCCTCTCACTCCTTTTCTTTCATTCGTTCTTTCTTCCTCCACCTGTCCTACGTCCCTGAATGGAAATAAGCCCAATTTAGCTCACTGCTAATGGCTGCTATGCCCAACGCCCTACACCTAATGGCACTCAATCTATTCCTTCATTTGCAGGCAGTAATTAAGTCTCCATTGCGCAGGGCAGATTTGCACACTAAAAACCCCACTTTTTAACAATTAAAAGCAATTTCCTCATACAATGTAGCTTTTAATTACTGTACACCAAGAGGGTGATGGAGGACTCTACACAGCAGCTGGCGATGATGTAAAGAAACATTTTGAAACGTTTATAAGAGCTGGAGGAAAGATTTTATGTGAAAAATCATAAAATTTAATTGTAAAATCCACATAATGAACATTTAAGGTGTTAATAAATCAGATTCAATAATTAAATGAGTCATATTTTATTGACTGTTACTGACATAAACATCTCTTATGCTATTATATAATTATTTTTTTCCCCTACAAAGTAGGCATAGCATAAACAATACTGTTATTAGTTTGTTAACTCTGAATGGATTGTGCATGGAATCATTACGCCACATGATTTTAATCTCCATTTTAGGATAAAAGTCTATACATTGTATAGAGATAGAATACATTCAATTTACAACATAATTTTGCACCAAAACCAATGTGTTTGGTGTCACGGTGTAGCGGCGCGGGGAGGCAGGACACAAGTGCAAGCCGATCTTCAAACAAACACATTTATTCTATACATAAACGAAGCCACAGGTAACATCAAACAGCATGCCAAACAAACAATCAGACACAAACTGGACGGACACAAGAGGGCTTTTTAAACACTTACTAATTACTAACAAACAATACACAGGTGGGGACAAATCACATCACGAGACCGGGAATCACAAACATAAACATTGCGAGGTGGTGTGCGCATGACGGGGGGTGGGTACTAACACGCACACCAGCACCCATAACGGGCGGGAAGGGGGGGCCAGGGCCCGTGGGGCCAACGTCCATGTCCAGGTGGGTGCTTTGTGGATGGCACTGCCCAGGGAAATGAACTCCACCCTTCGGGCAGCCCGAGAGCGAAGCTATGATGTCCTTTCCGGGATCGGGAGGCGGAGGAACGTCGCCATCCCCGCAGCCGGGGCAGAGCTATGAGGTCCTTGGCTGGGGCTGGAGGTAAGACAGCATCATTGTCCCCGAAGCCCAGGGGCGGAGCTATGACGTCCTCGGCGGGGACTGGAGGCAGAGCGGCGTCGCTGTCCCCGAAGCCCAGGGGCGGAGCTATGACGTCCTCTGCGGGGACTGGAGGCAGAGCGGCGTCGCTGTCCCCGAAGCCCAGGGGCGGAGCGATGACGTCCTCTGCAGCGTCAGGAAATTTGGCCGCGCCTCCTGTGGCGTTAGGAAACTCAGGTACGCCTCCTGCGGCATTAGGGAATTCGGCCGCGCCTCCTGCAGCGTCAGGGAATTCGGCCACGCCTCCTGCAGCGTCAGGGATGGCCTCGGCGGCCGTCATCAGCCCCCCCCAAAAAAACTCTAGGGGGCTTTCACTCTCTGCTCCTGCGAGGCTTGCGACTCAGGCGAATTGGCGTAGAGCCACGATCGGGGGGGCGGCTGGCGACGGCCGCCAGCTCACCGAGCCTGGTCCGCCGCGCCTCGCCTTCCTGGTCGAGTCTGGCCAAGCCCTTCCTTTCCCAGGAGGCGAGAGACCGCCCCGGCGCGGTGACCAAGGCCATTTATTCTACATATAAACGAAACCACAGGTAACATCAAACAGCATGACAAACAAACAATCAGGCACAAACTGGACGGACACAAGAGGGCTTTTTAAACACTTACTAATTACTAACAAACAACATGCAGATGGGGACAATAACATCACGAGACCAGGAATCACAAACAGTGGGCACGTGGCGCACGTCGCCGTGGCAACTGCCACACGCGGCCACGCGCACCGCAGTGCGAGGTGGCGTGCACGTGACATTTGGTGCTGTTCAGGTTACTACAATCCATTACAGCAGAGCCGATTTCCTATTGATATACTCAGCCAACAATGTATTCAAAGCCTTTAATTGCAGATTTCCTCTGGTGATATGAGACATGAGATTCAGAGGCCAGTTCAGTTTTGCAAGTAGCTTAGTGCTCTTGAGTTTAAAGGAAATGTGTTATTATATAGTATTATAGTACACTCTCAGAAAAAAAGGTATGGAACTGTACCTTTTCTTGTCACTGGGGTGGTACCAATAAGGGTACATCTTTTGTACCTTTAGTATGTATCTTTTACCTGGAAATGTGAATATAATGTGCCTTTAAAAATGGTACATAATTGGACCTTATGGACCACTGTTGTACCTTTAATTCACTTTTAGATTAAAGCTTTAAAGGTACGCTACATTCACGTGTCCAGGCGAAAGATACATACTAAAGGTACAAAAGATGTTCCCTTGAGGGTACCACCCCAGTGACAAGAAAAAGTACAGTTTAGTACCTTTTTTATGAGAGTGTAGTATAGTATTATATATGCAATCATTTTCATACTTCAGTTCCGTCTTCACTGAGCTTTTTATTTGTGACATTACGTGCCAAATGGGCGATGGGCTTTAATTCTGGGTTCATGGAACTTTAATTGAAATAAGTTTCAACTACTTTTACTTTTGTCACAGATGTTCAAACAAGTTGTGCTTGAAGACAAAGAAGAATGTCATAGCATGCCTTGCTTTAGAGCATTTTAAGTCATTAGGAGAATAACAATGGTACGGAGCACAAGCATTACCGTGCATGAGTCAGAGTCACGAAGCACAATCACAAAACCTAGCTTTAGACATGAAACAAAAATCATTGTAAGAAAGATGAGATATGGATAATTTACGTACATAATGCATGTGTGTGTTTATCTGTTTAGTTCTGGATTAATACTATATATATAGTAATAATTCTGATACATAGTTTGAATAGTCCTAATGTGAAGCATATATGCAACAGAAGCATGTTGTGGTTACATCCCTGCACTAATATCCTGGTGTGCTTTTGGTCCTGCATAGTGATTTGCCTCCAACTACACTGTAATAGGAGTAATGATGAATCCAGACTATCCGAAATCAAATATAAGAGGAAGACTGACAGCTGTCCAAGTTGCCAAAATCGACAAGAAACAGTACGTGGGGAGGTAGAAATAATTGCATTGCCACATATGCACTGATACAGATACACAAACATACAACATATTGTCCATCCTTTCTACACACACCCCAGGCCACCATAGCATCTCCACATAGCGTGTAAATGCAGCTGATAGTCCTGCCACATAAGCGACAGGCCGGGCAGGAGCGACATGGGAAGTTAGTTATTATTGTTATCATCATAACTATTATCATTATCAGCCTCGGCAGCAGAAGGTACCCTTCATCTGGGAGTGATGCGTCATACGCCTGGGTCGAAACCGTGAAGTGCCAGGAAGCAACCTGCACTGAATGTAAAATACAAAAGGAAGGGGAGGGGGGTGGGGGGATTGAATCACTCTGGCACGCTTTCAATTTCTCCCTCTCCACCCCTCCTCCTCACTCTTTCTTTCGCCTTTCTGCTCGATTTTCTTCTCTAGTCACAAAAATATGTTTCCCTTACTTGCCCTATCCCAATATGTTTCCATTTCTCTCACACCGTCATTAATCTTTGTGACTTTCATCTGCTTCTTTTTTCTCAGTGCATGTCCTTTCTGATGTATTTACAATTCCTTTCTCATTCGCACACCATCTCACGGACATATACACACACAGCGCAAGTGTGTGCCTGCCTGCAATGTCCCCGCGTCACACAATATCACCACATTGCTAACAGTGTACGTATCACTTTCCCCACTAGCTGTGGGATACATGTCTTTCCGCTTCGGAGACAAAGCAATGGCACCCTTCATTCTCTCAGAAACGCCCCCTCACCATCCCTCCCCCACTATGCAAAATCTGAACCCTCACAAAGAGTTTATCCACGTTTTCCAGAAGCTGACATCTCCTCTTATCTCCCCTTGGCAAATACGGCACAGCTAAAAACAATTTTCCTCTTATTTGTCTTGTTATTATGGACCCCTCCTACTCCCCCATCCCACTGCCTGCTGCTCAGCACAAAGACTGTCACAGTGCATTAACCCGCCAGACAGCAGCGGTGACTAGATGCTGCCATCGAGTAGCTTCTGCGACCTCCTGCTTGAGTAACTCCATATTTCCACACAAAGAGACTTTACAAAGTAATACATATGTGAATTACAAGCGT
>JAOUQW010000009.1:4829007-4841726 GCA_028565825.1 Olivaichthys viedmensis
TAATGCACCATGTCACAAAGCAAAAGTCGTCTCAAACTGGTTTCATGAACATGACAATGAGTTCAGTGTTCTTCAGTTGCCTTCCCAGTCACTGGATCTGAATCCAGTAGAACACGTTTGGGATGTGGTAGAACCGGAGATTCACAGCTTGAAAGTGCAGCTGAACAATCTGTAGGAATTTCGTGATGCAATCATGTCAACATGGACCAGAATCTCAAAGGAAAGTTTCCAACATCTTGTGAAATCAACGCCACGAATAATTGTGGCTGTTTTGAGAGCAAAGGGAGGCTCGACCCAGTATTAGTACAGTGTTCCTAATAAAGTGTTCGGTGAGTGTATTTTTGGATAAGGGTTTTTTATTTTCTTAGAATAAATGTACTTTTAAGAATAAATGTACAATTAAAGGTTAGATTTCTCTCATATTTTCAGTGTGAGATTAAACTAATTAACCACCGATACATTTTTTATAACATTTTTTACCCATCTTTACCATGGGTGCCAATAATTCTGGAGCTGACTGTATGTCAACTTGAATCTAACTGCAATTTAAATAAAACTCGGAAAAATGACATTTATACAATACCACATGTTTAAATTTTTCAATGCAATGTATCTGGTTTGGGTTCTGTAGGTGAAAAGTTCAAGAACAAAAAGCTCATGGCACCAATAAAGAAATATGATCGTACAAGTTTGTCTCATGTGCTTAATGTTTGAATAGTTATTCCTAGTTATTATTATTATTATCATAAAATTAATCTGTGCTGCGATCATAAGGAGGTCTGTGGGAAATTTATTTATTTATTATTTTATTTTTTTTACATTGCAGGGGTTCCCTGGCGTAGAGTATCACAGAACTGTTGAATCATTTTCTTTTCCTAATCTTGTATATTTTAATGAACGAAGGATTGACATTAATCAAAGCTTTTTTTAACAGGGAGGATCAGTGGCAAGTGGCAGAATATAAACCTTCTGCACACCCTCAGATTAAGGTACAGCAATCAAGTTTAATTTCTTTTTCAATGTATTGTTTCTAGCTTTATGGTACTACTAGACCATGGCCTATTTGTACCAGTGTGAGGATATGTTTTTTGATGAAGACTACAAAGCACTTCTGTAAGTCGCTCTGGATAAGGGCATCTGCTAAATGCTGTAAATGTAATGTGAACGTAAATGGTTTTCTTAACTTATTTGGATTATTGTTTATGTATCTGTATAATGAATTTTCTAAAGGTGCATATTTACTCACGTTACTGTTTCTGTAGCCTAGACAGAATCCCTTCAACAGCAAGCCTTTAGAGTCACAGTCCCCAGTAAAGACAGATGGACATTTGCGGATCGGTGGAGTACCTCCAAAGATACAGCAGATACCAGGGGACCCACACAGGGTTCCTGCAGAGCAGCAGCAGCCAGCGGCGGATTCACTGCTGCCACCAGCTAAACCATGCCGAGCCCCACAGATGCCTGCTAAGGGTGAGAATCTCACTGTTCACTCACAAGCTGCTGCATAAATATGTATGATGGTGTAATTTAGACTCAGGCTTGACAGAAATGATAATTATTCACCTTAGAGGAAGTCCATCTTGAACATTTAAAATTTATGACATCAGATGGCGACCATCAGATCTTCAAATTATTGGGTTTTACCTGACTGATGTTTGGTACGCAGCTTGGCTTTTGTAGCATAAGCTGCAGTCTTGTTGGACACATGGTTAGATGGCCTTCTGTGACACAACCAAAGCATTTGAAGGCTATTATATACTGTTCTGATAGGTTGTGTTATCAGTGCATAATCACTGTGTTGTGTTTTCACTGGAGTGGGCAACGCGAAGATCAAACAGTCAGAGCACTTTCCTTGCATACACACAGTAAGTCTGATTGACTAATCCCCATTCAATGCTGCGTGAGAACCCCGTCTGGGCTTTTTTTTTTTTTTTTGGGATGGCTGTTTTAATCAAGCATGCCCTTTTTGCTTTGCATGACTCATGTCTGTTCTGTGCCACATTAATGTAAATCAAAATCAAAGGTGATTAAAAATCTCGGTAAATTGATTCTTTGAAAATGCCAGATTTAAATGGGCAGTTTATGGAATGTGCAGGAAAAAGGCGATTTTAAAAAACCCAATATTGGTACCACAGGCATGTGAAAGAATCAAGTCAAATAAATGTTGTGGGGGCAGTGAAAGCTGCAGAGTACTGAGGGGATTATATAGAGGAATGTAAACCTGCACTAAGACTCTAAGCTGCCATGTATGACTGGACTATACATATAGTGTATATACACAGATGGAATGTTGATCTGTTCAAATCAGGTATAGAGTTGTTCTTTTCCAAGGAAGGTGATGTCATTATGAAAGCACTAGTCAGGTCTTTCTATGGATAATCTGATTGGTAGATAATCTCCGGAGTTACTGAAAGTCTACTGTGGAAATGTTTTGTAAATTCTGCTACATTACAGTTATTTATAATTCACTTAGTTCACTTAGCTAAAGCACGTTTTGAAATGCCACTATCGTAATCAGTCTACTAAAACTGATAGATCACCATTTTAATCATTAAACTATGTTGTCGTTAATACTTATAAATTCAGGAATAAATTGAGCTCATTTATTATTCTTTTTAAATCATTTGAATTATTAAAAAAAAAAACGTCTTGGTTAAACAACCTGGAAAATCAATCTTGGATATGTATCCAGGTCAATCAATAATTATACTTTCTCCTTTCTGCTACTCTGTCCTGTTTTATTATCCTTGTTTTTTTTCAGGAAAACCTCTCTAACACTAATACCCCCTAACACTAATTCCCCCTAACACTAAAACTATTTCCCCATCAGTACTACATTCATAACCAAATAATAATAATAATAATAAAAACTGCTGCTCTGTTCCTATGGTTGTGTGACGAACACAAACAGTGACCCTGTCACTAGATAGAACATTGCGAGAAAGCCTGCCACTTAGCCTGCAAAGCCCCCAAACCATGCCAAATCCTCCCCTCTGCCCTGGCTCAGAGTGCTTCTCTCTGGAGTGTCTAGATAGAGAAGTGTACCTGCTGGGCCAGGACTGTAGTCCTCCCTACGACCAGGAGGGGAAGCCAAGCATAGTTGAAACTCTAAACATGAGAAATCTGCTGCTGTACCATTACGTGTGCATCAAAGGCAAACACTTATAGAAGAGACTGACTCAGTGCTCCAGAACCGTGCCCAGTACTTTCTCGTAACAAATGAGACTGGGTCATTCAATCCTGAGCCCTCTGTTTTGAACAGTTGGCCAAGCGACAGGGATGGGAAAGGGCAGGTGGTTGAGTACCCTGGCTGCAGAAATTGAATTAATGAGAAGGCCTATAAAAAAATCACCACCAACACCCAGTCCCCCTTCGATAAGATGATTAAAGAACCTGGCAAATCCGTCTCTAGACATGTATCCAGGTCAATCAATAAGTCAGTCAAACAATTAGTAGCAATCAGTGTGCTAATTAATTGATATACTAAAAAAAAATCATACATCTAATAAATCCATGTAAGCTCAGTCTCCATTTAAAGCAGATGGATTGTTTACAATTATTTTTTTTTTTTCATGATTTAGACACCAGTTAAGTGCTTATGTGGCTTAACAACAATTCTTCAGTCGTAAAATCCATTCCTCATGCTAATTTCTTGCCTGTGCATGCAACACGCATACATGCATATCACTGCTCATGCATGTATAAAGATGCAAAATGGTGATTGGTAAATTGGCACTGCAAGGAATGTGTTTCCACTGTGCGGCCCTGGATTTGAATTGAATGTTGGTTATAGGGAAATGGTTTATGTACGTTCTTTTGTACACTGTTTTCAATTGCACTCAACCACTATACAATGTAAGGACTTTAAATCAGGTTCCATATTCATAGTACAGTACATCTCAGAACAGGAGTGATGATTCAGGATCAGTTTGGCTTTTTACCACATTTAGCACACGCTTTTTAGCATGATTAGAGTAGACATTAAGAAACCTGATCCTGGATTAGCGCTCTAAGTCTGATATTTTCTGAGTTCACTTCCTGATCTGAGTGTCTATTCTGCAGATCATCATGAGGATCATGCTGAACCTCAATGCTCGCAGGTGTCTGAGCCCCATAACTCTCTTGTAGAACAAGGTAAGGCCAATCACCTGAGCGCAGAGGGCCAGTCCTATACATTAACAGAGGAAGATGGAAGCTCCATCATTAAGGTACTTGGGTGGTTCGGAATGATTTCCAAAGACAGTGCCAAAGGAAAGGAAAGGCCTGGTGATCCAGAGCAGCAGAACAAAGAAGGTCCTGAGAGTCATGGTACTCCAGACACAGAAAATACACCTCCCACTCAGACAGAAATAAAGGCAAAGCCATCACCAAAACCTCAGAAGGGGCTGCTTGCACTGTTTTCAAGAAGAGACACAAAAGTTGAGAGTTTTGAAAATGTGGCGTGCCAACCCGATGACAAACAAGACAACATCATTTTAGAATATAAGGCTTCTTTCACACCTCCAAACATTGATGTTGATATCATTAATGATGTGCAAAATTGTCCTTCTGAACTAAACTTCGTAACAGAGGAACATGAGGCAAATCCTTGTCTTTCTACGACAGAGGATAATGATAAATCAGACAGCATGGCTGATGATGACATCCAACGAAGAGAGAGTCTAGACCGAGGTGAGAGATCACAAAATCAACTTGCAAGCCTGAAGTCTTTTTGGGAGAGGGGGAACAAAGGGCCAAAAATACTGTGTATCAAAAAAAGCGAGATGCCTGAATTAATTGAGAATGAGACCAAAGTTGTGGACCAAAAGATGTCAGAGTTTGACATCAGCCCATCAAAAGCAAAAACATTTGAATATGCAGAAGATACCAGTGGGTCATATAAAGGTTTTCCTCAATCACATAATGAAACCAGTGCCAATGACGCCAGTGTTTCTGTTACACCATCTCTTGAGGAGAAAATGTCATATTGTGATACTGATCAGAAGCCACAGGAGCATGGACTTCAAATTGAAAGCGCAACTGAAGAGTTACCGAGTTCATCAACTAAAGAGATGGATGATACTCAGATATCTAAACTGGATGAAATTCGTCCCCCTGTGCCATTAATCAGAAAGACCCTCACTGAGCAGGATACTGGGCCTGCCACCATCAGCGATCTCAAATCTTTCTGGGAGAGAGAAAAACATGGCCCTAAATTAATTAGTAGCACTCCTGATTGTGTGTCAGACATCAATGATGCGTCATCTCCAAAACATTATTCTCAACAAGGTCTTAACATTTCTACCAGCTCCAACAGCCCAGATGGAGTGGGGGGCCCTGAGACAAGTAGCTCCTCTCTGAACAGAGAGGTTGCTGCGATAATGGTTTCATCGAAAGGAAAACGCAAGCAAAGTCCCAATAGAGTCCCTGTTAATAGTCCTCTAGATGACACAGATAGGAAGTCTTACAACACCCACAATGCATCTCCACTCAAGACACATAAATCAGATTCGTATGAAAGCCAGAAACTCTGTCCAAGATCGTCCCCTGTTAGAAATATCAGCTCAGGCTATCAGGATCCCAATGACCAGTTAACAGATGACCTAATGAAAGTCCTAGGGCAATGCCGAATACCCAGCCCAAGACACATGCCTAAGATGCCACCTAGAGATTTATATCCAGTCAAAGAGTCTAGAAAAATTGGGTCCCCACTGAGAGCCTTTTCTATAGATATCAGTCCAACTGATAAGATGCCCGTCGAATGTCCGGAACACATTCCTACTAGCAGAGATCTAACAAGTTATCCACATGGACGGTCAAGCACAGAAGAGTCATGTCCTGTTAAAGATGAAAAAGAGCTGGCTGAGAGGCCAGAGCAGCATCTCATCTCTCTCCCAGGAAATACATCTGAGAGGAGCCTACAGTACCCGCTCACATCCCCACAGTCTCCCTCGTGCCTCGGAAGGTCCCAGTCTCCAGGAAGATTCAGCATAGGCAATATTGATAGGAAACAAAAAAGTCTAGTCCATTTCTCACCTGTTTCGCAAGGCCAAACCTCAGTACAGCTGTTAACATCACCTGAGCACAACAGAAAGACATCAGTCAAAGGTATGCAGGACATAAAATCAATAGCACAAATAGAACAAAAACAGTCCGAGGACTTGCAGCGCAATACTTGTCGAACCAGGTCTTTTATTCGTCTGAACTTAGCTGAGTCCACACACGTATCTGGGTTTTCAGACCAACCAGACAGTCAAGAGTGTGTCAGAATACAGGTGTGTCAGAGTACAGAGTACGAAAGTTCTGAACACATCTCCCAGGGCAGGGTAAGCAGTGAGAACTCGCCCTCTCGACAATCTCAGCCTGAATCAGAGATCACCTTTGACTCTTCCAGCAGCACATCAGCTGAAGCCTGGTCTCTGTCTCAGACAAGTTCAGCCTGTGAGCACTTATTTACTTGGTCCAGTCATTGTTACCAAATAGTAACAATTTGGTTTATTTGTTCCTTTTAACATTCTGGTTTTGGTAGAAGCAGGGTTTACTAAAACGGATAACGCATTCTCTGTGATTTTGTTATATTTATTGAAAGAATCTTTGTCTGAGGACACTGATTCCTCTGAAACCACCTGACTTTAAGGGATGTATTACCATGACCTGTAGTCCAGATACAGAAGGTGTTAAATAGACATCCACCATCTCTCATCTCTATTTAATTTTTTTTTTTTTTTTTAATTAAAACCTTTTCTACCATTTTCAAACCTTGCTTCTACATTGCCAGTGTCTAACACTTTCTCTACAAGGTAATCTTACAAAATAGTTAGGAAATTAACCCCCCCCCCCCAAAAAAAAAAAAAATAATAATAATTAAATAACAGATATTTTGTAAAGGAAAATAGGAGTACATTTCATACCATCATGCAATACATCACATTAGTCATTACGTTACCATTTAGTACAGTAATTAACCAAGTATTTTTGTTATAAAACTTGTCAGTTTTTGTTTGAGCTGGATCACCAAGGCAGATTCTGACATTCAAATCACCATAATTTATCTCACACCAACGTAATTCAACGTAATTGAAGCTGATGTTTTTAGTAAAACATGTACATACCTTGTAACTTGTGAATCATCAAAATCTCTAAAATCCAACACTAAAATGGTATTATTCACTTTTATTATGAGATTTGGTAGTTCTAAGGTACATTTCATGTCAGACATAATCAATCATACTTGATTAATTCAAAGCCATGTATTAATGGTACAATTCAACAAAAATTCTTTTAGGTGGCAGTGAGGGTCCTAGCCCTGTAAGAACATCTCTGAAGCCATCCAATGTCAGACCCATTTCTATTTCCAAGAGCTTAGAAGACCTGGCAACTCTGCCCTCAAGTGAGTACCTTGATCCCTTGGAGCCCGGCCTGGTTTATGGATATGGTTAATGAATGCCAGTACTGAGATTGAAATCTTTTAAATAGCTGTTATGTCCTTTCAGGTCAAATACATCACAATCCTTTAATAATCCAAATGATTTTGCTCAATTAAATTAAAATACAGTGGCTTGCAAAAGTATTCAACCCTCTTGAAATTGATCAAACTTTTCCGGATTACGAATGATACTTGCACACATTTACCCAGTTAGTATTTTTATTGTGAACTCGTATGCTCTGACTGTAAAATTGAATAGCCAAATTTTATTATTTGTCTGCAGATATTTTAAAGAAAATGAAAAAGTGAAATATGGGTCTTGCAAAAGTATTCACACCCTTGTGCTATGGAAGCCCCAATCTTACACAGATGGAAAAACAAGGACACAATTGCCTCTTAATTGGACGTAATTGGTTTCTACCAGTGAACCATTCAAGAAACTGCCACATTTTCTCCATAAAATAATCAATTTGTGTAAAATTCATGTAAACCTGAAGTAAAGGTGAAAGAATGATGACTAAAGAACATCCTACAGAAGACAGAGATAAAGTCACACAAATGCATACATTAGGAAAAGGGTACAAAATAATATCCAAGCGTTTGGATTTCTCAGTGAGCACTGTGGGGTCAATAACCACAAAGTGGAAGCTGCATTACACAACCCACACACTGTCTAGATAAGGCTGCTCCTAAAAACTCAGCATCCAAGCAAAACATAGACTTGTGAGGGAAGTCACAGACAGGCCAACAAGTGGCTGAAAGTGGAGTAAATATATACCAGTCCACAATACTGAGAACTCAGTACAAAACTGCCCTGTAAGGATGGGTGGAAATAAAGTTTACTTAAGAAAAACTATATGAATGCATGATAGTGGCTAGCTACGACGTAGGAAAATGTATTGGGGAAAGATGAGACCAACTTAGAACTTTTTGGCAATAATTAAAAGTGCTATGCATGGTGCTAAGCATCTAAAACTGCCCTTGCCCCAATAAATACCATCCCTACAGTGAAGTACGGTGGTGGCAGCATCATGCTGTGGGCCTGCTTTTCATTAGCAGAACAAGAGACAAAGCAAAATAGATCCAGTCTGCTCAGAAATGGTGGCTCGTGAGGAAGTTCACCTTTCAGCAAGACAATAATCCCAGGCACAATGCAAAAGTGAAATTCGAGTGGCTCAAAAACAAAAAGGTAAATGTTCTAGGGTCAAAGTTCTGACTTCAATTACATTGAGAATTTGTGGCGCTATTTGAAAATTGCAGTCTAAAAACATCTTTCAACCGACCCCGACAACCTGCTGCAAATCTGTCAACACAAATGGGGGGGGGAATCCAGAACCGTGTGCAAAGCTGTTATTGCTTCAAAAGGTGGCTCAATCAATTATTAATGTGTGGGGTATGAATACTTTTGCAAAACCCATATTTCAGTATTTGCAGACAAATAATACAATTTTACTTTCAGAGCATATAAATACACAATAAAAATACTAACTGGGCAAATGTGTGGCAGTATCATTCGTAATCCGGAAGAGTTTGATCAGTTTCAAGTTGAATACTTTTGCAAGCCACTGTATTTTAGGGTTTCAGATGCCCAAACGGGTACCAAAAGCTAGAATCCTCTAGTAATGGGCTCTGAGGGGAGGTTTCGTGATAACAAGTAGAAGTAAGCAGAGCTGTACATGTGCTTTCAAAATTGCATCTTCAGTGTTTACAATGCATTTTATTTCACATCATGTACATCACATCTTTTTTTGCTATTGCTATGCCCTTTAACACCAAGGAGATGAAAGATGGAAAAATGATCCAAGGAGTGACATAACACTGACCGTGGAGGATGGTAAATATTTAGCCTTAACTTTTACAGCCGACAGCTGTTCTGTTTCTTGAAATGTCTCCCTTTTCCAATATCTGTCCCAATGAAAAGTTAACATGGTAATGAGCATTAACAGTAGGAAATGTCTTTTACTAATGTATTTTAGTAATGTAATTTTACTGATTGCATTAAATAATGCATGGAAATATTGCCGTTTAGGATTAAATTTGGTAACAATTTGGCACTTAAAGTATGTGAAAGTCCCAAAGCAAGAATTGTAAACATGCAGTTATATTGTCAGTGGAGCTGTAGAGAGTAATAAGTGCTATCTTTGTAATCAGCCTCAGCCGGTCCATATATATATCACAACCGTTAGCATGAAAAGATCCCTATAGTTATTCAGATCTGTTCTCTTTACCGTATCTGGACTGGTGTCTGCAGCCCCTGATGCACTCAGCACCGCTGTCTTAAACCCAGAGCAGATGAAGATGCTGAGTGTCTCTGTACCTGCCTTTATGCAGCAGCAGGTAAACAAGTCACCTGACCTACCTTTTGTTTTGGTGAATAGTGAAAGTGCTGCATGCTTTAAATTAATAGAGCACATCTTTTCTGTACATCCACTCAATAAGTTGTAAAACACCTTTAATCCCTAAATATGTGCATTACTGACTAATTATCAATCACTGAATAAATATTTACTGTCAATATCCAGTCATATTTTACATGCAAATTTGATATGCGGTGATTGGTTTACTGTGTATTCAGACAATTGTTTACAGCCTTAAGCTGTACTTAAATATACTGTATGTAGTTTTATACTCATGTCAGTATTAGGCTTGGGCACTATAAAAATCTTCTTAACGCCATTCCTTCCAAAATTGTCAGGGTATATGGTATTAGCGTGATTTTGTCCTTCCTTTAATATCATTTTAAACCTGTGCATGTCATAACTGTTTGTACCACGTGAGGGTGCAAGACGAGAAGTTTAACATGAAGTGCTTTTGGTTTCATTTGGAGGAGCCCTGTAAATAGAGATTAGGTAAAAAAAAAAAAAACCCACCAGAGTACAACTTTAAGTATACATTTCTGTGGTCTACAATACAAAAGGTGTACAATAAAACTAGGCAAGGTCAGCTCTGTGTAGGTATATTGCACAAATTAGGCTATTAGAATGTATTTTCAACGAGTTCATCAAAAAATCTGTTCAATCATAGAAGCTTAAATACGTTTCTTCTCACGTATATTAACGATATGGAAAGTAATGAAAATTTACTGCTGGTATATAAGGTACTTCCGGTATATCGTCCAAGCCTAGTCAGTATCGCTTGCAGCATCAGCATGCAGTTATGTTCGTCCTGTACATTGCTGTTACTCCTCCTGTGTCTAATAGGGCAATGGCAGAGAAAGTGACTGTGTCTCTGTGAACAGTTTCTACTCTGAAAGACAGAGGAAAAGCAGCACAAACACTAACATTAGTGTCTCCTCTGGCCTCACCTCCATGTCTTCAGTATGTGCCACACATTTTTAACACATGCAACGAACTAATTCTATTGTATAACTGCATATTAGCACATGTATACAGTTATAATGGCCTTTGGCTTTTGTCAGTTTTTTATTGTTGTTGTCTCAATGAATAATGTTGAGCGACTTGTGTTGGGCATGAAAGGTCAGTGGCAGTGTGATGAACATTTACAGCGCAGACTTTGGCCATGTTGAGGTTCAGGGAACCATCCAATTCGCCATTAACTATGTGACTAAACTGGGAGAGCTCCACATCTTTATAGTCCAGTGCAGGGGCTTGGCAGTGGCAGAGTCTAAGAGGAACCGTTCTGACCCGTGAGTGATTCAGTGAGCTCCTTTACCTAAACACACCCTGACTCAGATATGAAATTGCTATTAGTATAAAATGGAAGATTTTTCTAATGTGTAGGAAGCCAATATTTCAAAAGTAATCCAAGCTGATTTTTGGGTTTGGGTTGGAAATGAATTACAGATCCTTTACGTAATCAACCTTTTTACAGATTTCAAGAAGTGAACAATGACTGGATAGCTTTTGAAATATTGACTTAAGAGCACTGCTGTGTTATTCAGGCAAATTTGCCGATGCGATCCAATTGCACTAATATATTGATATGTCTTCATGCACGTGGTTTAGGTACGTTAAATGTTATCTCTTACCTGACAAAGCAAAGCTGGGAAAGAGGAAAACATCTGTGAAGAAGAAGACTCTGAATCCTACTTACAATGAAATCATACGGGTACGAGCTGTGTTTAATAATTGCTGCGGTACTTTTTACAAATTTTGTATATATATTAAAACTGAAACCAAAATGCCCTCCTTTCCAAACAGTATAAGATACCAATGGAGAGCCTGAAGGTCCACACTTTAAACCTCTCTGTGTGGCATAATGACTCGTTTGGGCGGAACAGTTTTCTTGGAGAGGTGAATGTGGATTTGTCTGAGTGGGACTTCAGTAACACTCAAATAATGGACTGCACCCTCAAAGGAAGGGTAAGGGTTTCTGGAGCATTAAGCATTCTGTTACAAAGCCATGGATTTCTAAGCATATTTTGCAATATCAGGGACTAAATTCCTCCTCTGATTGTGCCGATATTGTTAATAAGTCCCAGGACAGCAGTTGAATTTAGAGATGGTTTATTAAAGGAAACAAGAAAGTTGATTTTGCAGAATAGCTTATTGAGGCTTGTGTGTTATAGAAATATGGTAATAGGTAATACCTGAACTGTGGACAAGTAATGCATTTGTTTATTTTACTCTGTCTTAGGTTACAGCTCCATCCAGTCCAAAGCATGTTAACCACAGCATGGAAATGAGTGGAGATATGAGGGTAGCTTTCCGTTTCCTTCTGCAGACATCTCAAAGTAAGTGTTTGAGTTTTAATGCAATGTGAATCTGTAAACTTGCAATAATTCCACCATGTTTTCCCCACCAATTAATCCACCTTTAGAAATGAATGTTTTTGTACCTTCTGTGGTTGTAGGTAACAAGGCACCCCAGACTGGTGAGGTTCAGGTCTGGGTAAAGGAATGTAAGAATCTAGCATCCAGTGGACGGATCATACACCCCTTTGTCAAATGGTGTGTGTATATGTAATCTGTGGGAAGAAAAAATATCTTTGTCTATCTGTATTCATTTCATTAATGTAATTTCATGCCTTCTGTTTATATACTCTGGTGATTATGCCATAGCCAAGCTGTGTACATACAGTGGGGTCCAAAAGTCTGAGACCACATTGAAAAATCTGGGATTTTTCTTCATTGCCGCTGTATTTGACTCTAAAACGCTCTGCTGAAACTGGATCAGTCGTATCCAAAGCACGATCAGACAGACCAAAAGTGAGCTCACCATCAGAAGACCAACACATAAAGCTTTGTTCACTGAGAGAGAGAACAGGAACTTCATCAGAGATACAGAATGTGCTGAATAAAGAACGAGAGACGAGAGATCAGCAAAAGTAGTGTCAAAAGAAGGCTAGCTAGTAG
>JAOUQW010000009.1:4864621-4883933 GCA_028565825.1 Olivaichthys viedmensis
GATACTCCGCAATCACGTCCTTCAATCCCGTCCTCTCTCTGATCTCCTCGTTCCGGATGTGATCTCTTAGCGAGATCTCGAGCATTGACAGCTCCATGGCCAGTCGTTGTTCCTCCCTCCTCGTTGTCGCCCAGGTTTCGCTTGCGTACAACATCACAGGTAACATCGCATTGTACAGTGCGTAGTGATGGTAAAGAAACCAGTAAGTCCCCCACATCAACAATGTTCTCCAGCACGTGGCACAGCTGAGAGCTAAACCAGAATCCTAACTGTAGGCTAAACCTCGTGAATGCTAAGCTATGATTTGATTGCTTGAAGAGACGACTGATTGCATTTAGGGGGACACCTTCACTGGTGAGAAAAGGACATGGTAAGTGAATAAATGAAGTAAATATGTCTGCTTTATGAAGTGAGAGAGTTGTATAAGAACACGCCCGCATTTGATTGTGCACTGTTTTATATTTTGTTCTGTTTGCTTTGGGCTAATAGCATTTGCAGGCCTGCTAAGAAAGGACATTGCAATAAACTGAGGGCTCCCTGTGCCATCACGCCTTCTCCTTCTCTCTTATAGAACATTAAAAAGTTTAAATGATCTTTGAGCCTTTACTCTTCTTCAGTGTGTGTGTGTGTGTGTGTGTGTGTGTGTGTGTGTGTGTCCTCTGCAGTGATGTATGTTCAGAAGGCAGACAGGCTCCTTTCTAATTACCACTAAGTACCACTTGCTTTTGAGAGGAATACCAGTGGTGCCATCGGTAAACCTGACACTGCTGCTAAAAAGCATCATTCACTCTCTGAGACTCCAGAACCCCAGCTAAGCCCTCTGTAGCACTGTCGACCATAATGAACTTTTCTTTTCATACGTTCTGTGGATATGATGATGTAACACGTTCTCTTATGATTAACAGAACCCGCGACAAGGATTATTATAGGAGGTCAAAGCTTAACGAGAATCCCAGCTTTGAAACATTAATTATCCAGATGACCTAGACCTGTACATCTTCAGTATTTCACTCAGATTTTACCACAGGGATTACAGGACTGGGTCATTACTGCATGTTCTGTCTAAACTATAGTTCACCGGTTTCGCTGTCAGAGAATCGGCGTTGTTGGTGTAATGTAGCCTAGGACTAGCATTGTTTGTTGAATTTTTTTTCTTTTTTTTCCTTCCACAAGGGGGTGTTAGCTCTGTGTGAGTGCACACTTTTTTCCTGCACACCCTGCTTCTGTTATCAGGCAGAGGACTGTACTGTATATTTTACTACATTACATTCTTTCAACATCTCAGTTGCTGCATTATTAAACCATTGCACACAATGGCATCAGGTAAACCAGTTCATGAAAAAACCCCCAACAACATTTCATTTACACCTGAAAATGTTGTATTTTTGCTGTTTAATATGACATTTAATCTGAACTTCAACTAAAGAAAAAAAAAACATTAGCTTGTTCTTTCTTCTGACACTGGGTTTTGTATTACCGGTCAGTCTCCCAATGTGCTCTGTGTTAACTAGGCCATGCAGGCTGGGTAAAAAAAGCTGTAAACAAATGAGTTTAGTAACGGTGTCTCAGAGGAGGATCAGTCATGGCCTGAGCTGATTGGTGGCCTTAAGTGGGGTCACCTGGCAGGTACATAAGTCACAAATTCTCCCTTTCATTCTCTCTTCTCTTTACCCTTTGCCTTTTCTTTTCTGACCCCAGGATTAGAGGAGACGGGTTGTGTGTATGTCTGTGCCTGTGCCAGGATGACTTGAAATTACTGGATCGTGTGTGTGTGTGTGTGTGTGTGCAGATAAGCAAGGGAGGCGCAGTCTTGCATGTCTGGCCTGACCAGAAAAACATGGCTTTAGATTTCTGTCCCATATGCCTTATGTACAGTTTGCTCTATACATCATGCAGGGTGTTTAAGAGTACTAATCTTTCAGATGCAGACTTCTCTTTGATTTTTCAGACCAAATCTGGAGGAAATGAAATGAAAAAGAGGGATTTTATTGGATTCTATGCAAGTGTAGTCGAAAGGCTACGTCCACTAAATTACCCCTAGCTCTAGATAATTTTATGGCTAACTTTTGACAACTTTTCATACAGATTTGCTTGTGCAAATTCTTATCGATTTGCAATTGCTATTGTTACAGTAGTTTAGTAGAGTAAGGAGATGCAATGGCGTTCGCCCTATCGTCTGGAATTGTGAGTTGGAATGGCGACGATGACACAGCCATCCATGGCCGGGAGTCTAAGAGAGCATAATTGGCCCTGCTCTCTTGGTGGGAAGGGCGGCGTTACTCTCATTACGTCTGTGAGCTAATGTATACAGAAGAGGTCAGTTAGCGCTATCCTCCAAGTGTGTTCGGCTGCGCCGTGACGTTGCATGAGCCGCAGTTTGAAAAGATGGAATGGAAAAAATGGATGGACTAAAATAAAAAGACAACAAACAAACAAAAGTTTTTTGTTAATGTGTGCGTGTCTGTGTGTGCAGGTGATGGAGAAAAGCCATGTGGAAGAGCCAGTCGCTGACAGCAAAACTAGTGCAGAGGTGAGTGTTACTACCTGGCTTACAGTGGAGTTAATTTTGAACAGAACACATGCACAAACATGCTCTAAATGGTACTAATGCACAGATAAGTATTACTAAACCGTGCAGTGTTCGAGTGGAAGCACAATACAGACACAAACACTTACTCTCCCTCACATACTTAACAGCACTAATGCTGGGTTAAGGGTCTAATATATGCACATACACATGATAACTGGTGAGTATGTAAAATGCTTCACACCTTCTTGTTGAGTGCAGAAAGCAGCAGATTGTCAGCTTGCAGTGTTTATAGTGGGAAATCTTCTGTGATGTAGCCAAGAAATAATTCTCCAGATGCTGTATTTTCTTTTCTTTTTTTATGTTGTTAATGAGGAAATGATGGAATTGCTTCTCTTTGGACTGATGCGGTGTTAAACACCAGTTTTTGTTCCGTACATCACACCACGCACACGCACCATTTGATGATAACGATTAGGGAGTTGTGGCCTGTGACAGCCCACACTAAATCATTTACATTAAATCCAACTTCATGAATATTCAGTGAGATTAAAAGTGTAGGCTACTTCAGAATGGGGCGCTCATTATATAGTATGGTCCAAAAGTCTACGTCCACTGCCAAGAATGAATTGATTTACTCATTTATGGAATGTTCATACAACAGTAGTAAAAAAAAAAAAAAAAAAGGACTTCAATAGCAGCTTCACAGCTTCACCATACTTGGACTGTAGCCTATAGGCAGGGTTAGCGAGCAAATAAAAACATTTCCATGTCGTGTTGGGGAAATATATTCATGTTTTCTTAGTAGAGGTGTCAAAGTATATTACAGGCAGAAAAACTCAGTTTTGGTCAAAACCCGATTTCTCGTAATTTTCTCGGATTTAAAAGATGACGGAGCGTCTCACACTCCCCTACTAATAACGACGCTAAAGTTAGGAGCGTCACATGACGTGGTGGTGTGGGTTACGTTGATTGTGACCTCTGGTTGTCAAACAGTGCAATTGCAGTAGATAGTAATTAATTAATAGAATACACCTGATATTGCAGATCTCCACGATGCACATCGTCACGTTTTTGCATCGCGATGTATCGTGTTACGATGCATCGTTACACCCCTAGTAGTGGATTATTCTCAGCACAGCAGCGACACTTACATGGTAGTGTGTGTGGCGCTGGTATAAGTGTATCAGACAGAGCAGCGTTGTCTGGGTTTTTAAACACTATGTACACTTACTGGCTTTTTAATTAGACGCACATATGTTATTTGTTCACCTTGTAGGTGTACAGTTGGAGACTATAACTCATTTTCCTGTCACAATTTCTGTCAATCGTGTAAGATCTGGTCATTAGTGGTCCTATGTTGGTTCCTTTCCACTGATAGATGGTATAGAGCAGGGCTGACAAATTGTGCATAGCAACATATGGGCTACAGTCAGTAATTGTATCTACAAAGTGCAATTATAAGTGTATCTGATAAATTTACCAATGTATGTAGGTACAGGGTGGGTGATATGATGCCTTATATTTTAATGACCATTAATCAGTTAAGCCCTTAAAGTCTTGGCTTATTATTTAGTTATTCTCATATAGCTTATTATATCAGTTATACAGTATCTTAACGCATGTCATTCAGTAACTATAAATTATTAAGTAACTGCAGTGAAACTAATAGGAAAAATGTGTAGTTACGAGAGTGAGGAATGTAGTTCTGGACCCGCCGACGGGTCCTGGGAGTTAAGGGGTTAACTTAATTAGTCCGGTCCACTAATGCGGTGTGTATTATTAACCATCGGCAGAACTTTTTTGAGTCATGTAAGCCAAGAATGATGTAATGTTCTTAGAGAAATGTAATATCATACGTATAATAGAAAAAAAGGATATATAATCCATATATAATATAGAATCCATATTAAAATGTTATTTATATACTGTATATAATTTATATATAAAATAAATATATACATTTTTATAAATTTTATAAAAAAATATTAAACAAATATAAGTGATGAAATAAAAACAGCTCTCAATGGACTTAGATTTTTTTTTAACCCTACTGTATATTAATTTCTCTCTCTCTCTCCCTCTCTCTCTCTCTCTCTCTCTCTCTCTCTCTCTCTTTCTCTCTCTCTCTCTTTCTCCTTCTTTTTTCACACACATGCACATGCTCACAAAGCTCTGTTAATGACTGCACACTAAACAGCATGTCATCAGCAGCAGGCCTGTGGTGTGTGCAGAGGAACAAATAAATGCTCCAGATTTAGAGGAGCATTTGTCTCATTTAAACATTTGCCTCTGCACTAACAGCTGGTTGTTTGTCTCCTGTCCTGTAGGTGTGGGTGGAACATGTTTTGCTCTAATGAATATGAATGCTTTAATTGCCATTATGTCACAGACAGTGATATGTTAACTTTACTTTATCTTTTTTTGCCAAAAATTATTTGGTTCAAGGCTTTAGACTTAAATAATGATGGATGCAGCAATGATTGAATTATGACATAATGAAACATGTTAATGTAGAAATCTGCTAGGTAATAGATGGGCTGTTTTTCTTCAGGAGAAAAAAAGCATTGCACATGGAGAGACCGAGGGAGAGAATGAATAACAATTAGTCAACTGATGCTCTGCATGAATCCTAAGAAAGTGACTCTTATTGACACAGAACTCAGCAGTAAGACCGATGTTTCTGGTTGGGAGGCTGTTGTCTGTGCTGCTAGCGTTTTGCTAATGATTGGGAAGATTTGGTATGTGTGTGCGCTCATGTACGTTCACGTGTGCCCATTGTATGCGTGTGTGAGAATGTGGGGTTGGATTCTTTCCTGCAGTTTGACTCCTGGCTGGGAGGCGTGAGGATCTGCAGTAATTGCCACCTCTCGCCCACACAGACAGCTCTGATGCTTTCACTGCATGCACACTGCAGCAAATACACACATACACACAGACATACACAAACTCCGTCTGAAGGCACTGCAGAGGGCAGCTGCATTGAAATGCAGCAGCACTGTTCTCTACCTGCTGCTGGGAGATTTCAGACAGCTCTGCTTCATGCTTTTATATCTGTGAAAGTGCAAGGCTATTCACAGGAGCACCCATGTGTCTGTCGAGACGATTGGCACTGATTAAAAATCAGTGTTTTCTCATGAGGTTATGTAATTGTCTGGATTTATTAGGCTTAAATGTTAAGATAATGATTTTTTTGAAAAACTGTGAGTTAGGTAACCCTTTCAGACCCCCCTTATGGCCTTGGGACTTGTATGTAAGTTGCTGACAGATTATGTTGTTACGGACCCAACCAGACTAACGGCCAATTCACACCGGATGCTTTCTTAAGTGTTTTTTTTCGACGCATGTAAGACCCGCATAAAACATGAATCCTTACGTCCTGCTGCACGTGCTTTACACGTTCTGTTTTTTTCACTTGCACACATGTAAGTGAAGCGTAAACGCTATAGATATGCAACCCTGATTGGAGGCCAGTAGTAGGTAATTTTACTTTAACCAGCTACCTGGCCCTGGCTCTGGATTGTCAACAATTAACTAGGCCTGCCATAAGACTATGAGCTATGTTACAGGAAATGAGAGCAGCACCTTCCCGAGTGGGGTGGATATCGTCCTGCCCTAAAAGGCAAGACTTGCTATCAAAAGTAGCCCAATTATCTATAAAGCCCACATTGTTTTCGGAGCACCACTTGGACATCAAGCAGTTCAGAGACAATAACCTGCTCTAATTTACATCGCCACAGCGCATTGGGATATTATTGCATCGGACATCACTTTCGCTAATTTACACACATCTGCTATATTGATTTTAATTACCTTTAACTAGTGAAGACGTATGGATGCGCAGCTCTAATGCTACAATCTTACCTGGCAAACTGTAAAACACAAAAAAAGCGATTTTCTGTCATCAAAACACCACTGTTGGTTATAGTTGTCGTTAAGAATTTTTATTTATTTACATTTATATACAACGTTGGCCACTCCAGTATCTATGCTGACAAGTAAATTTCAGGCAGAAATAAATCGCTATGCATTGTAATAGTGTGCGGAAATCCTGTGTATCGGTTGTGCACAGGACTATCATTACCCATAGTGCAATGTAATAGTGAACTATCCAGGGAACATATTTGTCCACTGAGAATTTGGACAGCATTACAAAATGCCTAACACCAAAATAGTGCACTATATGGTAAATAGGGAACGGATACAGACACAGCATAAATTGTCTGTCATTAACAAAGATGGTGGATGAAAACTGATCTATATACAAAACAATATGGCGATCACTTCCCCAGGCAGCAGGACAAATTGTGCATTATTCCTACAAATTAGTAGGTAGTTTGATGGTAGAAAAAGAGGTCTACATTGACACACTGGAGCTTACTAGTTAGCCAAATATATCTTCTCTGCTTCTCTCTCACACAAAAAATTGAGACGCAGCAGCACACTCAAAACAATGGGGAGTTTCGCCCCACTGGCGGGACGGCAGGTCTAAAGATTTAAAATAGACTGTCAATAGGATATGGCGATTATAATACCCATATCCAGGTTTGTGTGTGTGTGTGTGTGTGTGTGTGTGCGCGTGTGCGCGCGCGAGATTGAGAGAGAGAGGTCTGCTTTCTCTGTCCTGTCTGCCCCATTTGCTAATGATTCCACTGTGATTATGGGAAAGTGTCGTCTAAATGGAGTTAAAGCACTCTATCTAGCAACTCTATCTCCATAATGCGTTTACTTAAACTGGCTCAGACCCATGTGCTAAACGGCTTACCATGTGGGCATTCCTGTGGGCCACGTGTGTGTACAGTGACTCCACAGGACTGGGTGCAGGAATGAAAGTTATAGGGATACAGGTTCTGTTTTTATGACTGGCTCACACTGGATCCAGACAGCAAGACACTGTGAACATCAACAGCTGAAGATATACAGACAGAACTCTCGGAACTCTTTTGTGCAAAGGACTGTACGTGTCCACAGTAGCTGAGATGCATAGCCTACTCTTAGTCTACTGCAATGCATGTGTAGTGAACAGTAGCATTAGGAATGGGGAAAAATAATCAATTTTTAGAGGCATTGCGTTTCCATCTTGAAAGATTCTGCAATGGTGCACAAAACCGCTGTAGTTAGGCACAGGCTTTTTTTTATTTTTATTGAAAAATGTTAACAATACCAGACATTTCTGATGACAAAAGCACTAAATACATGAAGCATAGTGTTTCTTACAAAGGATTACAAATGATAATGTTATGTTTTATAAGAAGCAAGTGGTCGGACTGGATAAAATCATTATATAGACTATAGAATTAAAAAATGAGAGGCATCAAGAATGCATAAAGAATCATTTTATAATTGCATCTTGGTACCCTGAATCAAAATTCAGTCGAATCTTGATGTGCCTTCAGATTCATACCCATAAGTAGCCTACTACTAAAAAGCATACAGCAGCTTTTACTGGCATTATTCCATCAGCTGATGTTGCCTTTCCGTTTAGTCCTTTAGTGCTTTCCTCATTATGTAATGATAGTGCTGTAATGATATCTAGTGCCGATGTGATGACTTGTGATTTGATGAACCCAGGCCAGGGTCCTGTAGTCTACAGTGTATTTCTGTCTCCGTCTCTGTGTCTCTTTCACTGCCCATTGTGTCGAGGTCTGTTTGGAAAGCTGAGGGTTTGTGTTTGAGGTTGGCACACAGCTGTCCCTGGGTGAATAAGCACTATTGACTCTGCACCTCTCAGTCAGTTCTGTGCTTTATCATGATGAGATTACCGGCGGTTTTGAGTTCTTAATTTAGCTCCAGAGTGCAGCAGAGAGCTCCTTTTGACTGACAGTGAGCTGAGAGAGAATTGGATGCAGAATTTGCCCACCTCAGTATGATTCATGCTTGAAGCCTTAGAGATCTGCAAAATCTCTGTGTGTGGGTGTGTGTGCGTGTGTGTGTGTGCGTGTGTGTGAGGGGTTTTTCTCTCTCAGGGAACACTACTAAAACTTTGTCTTTAAATGCAAAGCCATTGCTTACAACTTATAAAAAAAAACCTTTTATTCTACTTTTAAATCATTTGTGTTGTTGCTGCATTGTCGATCTTCTGCTTGCCTTTTGCTTCATTTGACAATTCTAGTCATTTAAGTGCTCAGTGTTTTGCTATCTTTCTTTTGTGTCTGCTTTTGTATATATTCAAGGTCGAGAACTGCCCATTCAGTCTGTGGAATCTGATTCACCCGCACACAATAGTAGGAAATCTTCTCCCAGCCTTTAATTTCTCTGCAGAGCTAAAATGGTCAGCTCAACATCGGTTCAGCAAAGGGGGACGAATCATAACACGCACACTAATGGAAAGCTCCAGGGGTAGCGAACATGGCTGGTTTGAGATGCTGAGATTGTTCTCTCGTGCGCTATGTGGGAGCAGATCTCTGCGTTCACTCGACTGATCTTGAGGAGGAGGGATGCTATGTGCTCTCAGCAGCAGCAGCAGCAGCATCGTCTCTCTCTCTCTCTCTCTCTCTTTCTCCCTCTCTCTGACTTGCTCTCTTTCTTACTCGCTCCCTAACTCTGTGTCTGAAAGGCAGCCGTGCCGTGCGGCTGTGGCCAGCCCGAGCTGTGCCGTGCGCTCCTGCTAGCATCATGTGTGCGCCTGCTGCTGTTGCACTTAACTGTGTAGGGAAGCACTCCAGTCTGCTAGCTCTGCCTGTGCCTTAGCCTTCCTCTCCTCTTCTCTTTATTTATCCCACCATTCTGGCTGAATTAGCCGCAATGAATGTGCGTCTCGGCTGAGCTTTTCAGCTCACAATGGATTGTCTGTGTATTGTCACAACTAAGGTAAGGAACGGCGTAAGAGCTAGATGATGGGAGTGAGAGCGAGAGAGAGTGATGCAGAGAGAGAGAGAGAGGGAAGAAGCTCTTTGTGTTCTACCAGAGTGTGTGTATATTTTATAGAAACAGACTGCAGAATATTGCTTTGGAGAAATAAGGAATTTATGTGTGTTTTTGCTGGTGAAGTTTGGATAAGCAAATTTTTAGTCACCTGTTCACCTGAGTATCTCCTCTTTCACTGTGTATCTGTGTATCTGTGTGTGTGTGTGTGTGTGTGGATCTCTGGGTTTTGCCTTTGAGGCGTGATGGGAGGAGCTTATGGAGAACTTCAGGGTTTCTTCTGCTCATAATTGCTTAGTTGAGCGTGTTGTTAGGTTGTGTATTATGGATAGTTCTAGCTATTTCAGTTCAATGCATGTGGCTTAGTGCATTGGCATGCCCATGTCTTTAGATGGGGTGGCTAAAGGAGGGCAAGAGCACACGATGGGGTGGCACCATCTAAATATGTTTAACACAAGGTTGCATTCGAAGAACATCTGATTTGTTCCTTGGTGCAAAAAGAATGGCCACATAATTACATTACTGTATTGGCTTCATATCTGCTCTATAATTCATAATGGTTCCTAGAATTCATAATGATGCTTTAAATCAGTGACTCATTACGTCTGTATGCATTGTACGGATAGGAGTAATAGACCTTTCAGTTATGTTATTTGCGGTCAGAGTTGGGGTAGCAAAGCCTTGTCCATGTGATGCAGAACAGTTGTGGTTATAGCTGTGACTTTTCAAGCAATAATCAGGTGTACAGTGTGAGAGATGTTATACAACGAATCCCTACTGAATCCCTTCCCCTCACTGCATATACTATATTCACTCAGAATTGATCTCTCTGATGTCTCTATTTTCCCATCCTGAAAGCTGAAATGTACATGTTCATTAGCATGCTTTGTAAGGTGTGTGTGTTAGGAATTAGGAATGCCTTCCTATGATGCCAACGCAAAGCTGCAAAGCTCTGTGCTGTGCATTCCAAACGTACTGCCACTCCGGCTGAAAGGAATCACTAATGTTGCTTTTTTTAAATAACGCTTGCACTGCAGCACAGGTTCATGCCGATTCTCTTTCAGTAAAACCTCAGCCATGATGCTGAAGGTGGTCGAGCCTATAGGCTCTCACTGAAACACACGGTCCTGTGGCATCACAGGGTTTTGGCTGTGGCATCACTCCTTTTAGGGAGCTCGGGTTTGTGTCATGAGGTTAGGGAGGTCTGGATTTACCCCACTAAGATCTGTATAGTAATGATCTCATTCTCAGCCAGAGAACTGCCTTCTATTTAAGTTTAGACCTGGAAGCCCAGTCACTGTGAGTCTCAGTCATAAACATCTGGCCAGCAGGTCAGCTGTAGATAGGGTTCAGAGCGAGGTTCATGTGCTGAGGTCTATAGATGGCCTACAGTAATGTACATGTGGTGGAATAGGGCTGTATTTGGGTTCATGTGTGGTTCTTTGAATTAGCTGTCACTACCTCACTGACTTCTTAACTGTGACTTAACTATGACTGATGGCACACTGATAGCATAGCAACCGGGCAATCGCTAGAAAAACGGACAGAAAGAAACGCTGCATTGACCGTGAGAATATTGGTTAATTATTTTTTGTTGGTGATAATGGTGGAGGACCCGTCCATATGATAGTATGCCGCTGTGTTGCATTGATGCATTACGTACCAAAGTTGTGCTCGGGAACTTCTGTCTTGGCGAACCCAGAGCAACAAAAGGCTGATTTGACATGGTATAATAATGGTATATGGATTTCAATATGATCTGTACCATGATGAGATTTCATTATGACCAATTAAAATTGAACACTTATTGACTCTTGTTTGTGAGTAATTTGTCTGTAAAACATTACTCATTCGAGCCATCTGGGAGAGATTTAGTAACTGCAGTGTTATATTATTACATGTTAACATCCATCTTCACTCTATTATCAAATAAGTGAGCCTTCAAATATATGTGGAACCCCTTGCATTATGGGCATTGTGTAGAATTTGGGCTCTAGTGGTGACAAGGTGAACTACAAAAAGATTTAAATTATTCCTTGACCCCTCCTCCCATCCATGCCCATGTACGCAAAGCCCTGCCTCCTAGAAACTATTGTGGCTGATGGAGTTCATCAATGTCAGTTTGGTGTCGAGTTTTTTTACAGCTTATTTTAGACATTTGTTTACAAGCAATGTTCGCCAGAACTGTCCAAGAGAAATGTAGCTACTTAGCTAATTCGGTGTCCAACTTGATCCCAGATTTATTTTATTTTCTTTTAGCGCCATTATGCTTTTTTTTGCAGCATATCGTGTTTTGCCTCCACAACAGTATTATCAGGCAATGCTGGCCGTTTATCACTATATTCCATCATGCTTGCGTTTCTGAACAGTAAAGATGTGAGCATGTATATAACATGACTGACAGGAGGGATGTAAACACAAAGGAGTCCAGCACGGAACTACGTTTTAAAAATTTTATATTTCCACGTTATTTGTAATAGTGAGTACAATAAAAAATATTGACCAGTGCACCATTAAGTCATTCTTTTCTGCTTAGAGTATTAATGGTAGCCTGTTACAGACAGCACCTATAACAGGCTTAATTTATAGCTGATTAATTTGTGTTTGGTGCTATTATTCAAATGGTTATCCAGTCTAAGATTCGAACATAAGAAGGGAACCAGAGGAAACTGAAGAATCTTTAGATGGGAAGAACAGATGCAAGAAAAAGTGTGATTTCTCGGTCTCTCTGACCATTTACATATCTTTTAGTATATATAGTACATAACCTTGTCCATGTTTAGGAGCAACACTTGTATCCCTGCCCTTGTATTTGGATTTATTGCAATGTTCATCAAGAGTTCCCTACTCTGTAACGTTTGATTTTGATGCAGCACAACACAGAACAAAATAATTGATAGATATAGCCATATAAGGGGTGTTTGGCTCCATCCTTCCTATGTTTATTCTTTCCCGAGTTGTGACTGCTGCTCCTGCCTGTGCACTGGCTTCTAATAGAACAGAGACCGCAATCTTATTATCATAATCAGCCTGGGTTTCCTGGGACACACATGCAAGTTCGAGAGAGAGAGAGAGAGAGAGAGAGAGAGAGAGAAAGATAAAGAATGGTGATTCTCCTGAGAGAGAGAGACAGGAAGGGTGAAAGACAGGCTAGAAAGACTGAGAGAGAGAGAGAGAGAGGGACACAGTTGAGCAAAGAACACTGTCTGCTAAGGCTTCAGTTCTTTAGATTTTCTGGCATGTACTAACCTCTCATTGGCTCACACGTCCACAATCACATAAACCTTACAAATCCCAGCCCAAATGCCTAAATATCTGGAAGCATCCCCAACATATTGCCTACTTAGCCATCATCCAGCCCTCTGCTTGAGCACATACTGTACATCCGAATTTGGAAAGCGCCTTGCTTGTGAGACACAAAATATTAGGGAGAGGTTACACAATGGTAATAAGTAGAGGCTAATCCCATTGAAAAGATTATTAGTAATGAAAAAATTCAATCAAAAACATTTTGCGAGGAAATTGGGTGTGGCCATGTCAAACGTGTAGGCATTTATTTCCGTTTAATTTATACTGAAAAATCCTGTTCGAACAAAACTGTCGTCCGCTTCTCTGCATTAAATTGTGGTGCGTCCGGAATCATCCCCGGGGATGTGTTGACAGTTACCGTCGATTAAAATGTACTTTTCCAAAGACAAAGGGTAAAGTTTTGAAGAAAACAACATTGAAGGAGAATCAAACCAAATGGATGAGCGCTACATTACTTTTTATAACTTAAGTCCAGATGGTATTGGAGGTGGGACCCAATTGCACAGCCGCTGAGCAACATTTTTTAAATATATTAGTGAATAATGTGGGCCCAATGTTCATGTCCGGGTGGTCGCCCCCAGCGCGGCTAGGGAGCAGAGCGATGACGTTTCTAGGCGGGGCAGGATGCAGTGCGTCGTCGTCCCTAAAGCTTGGGGGCGGAGCGATGATGTCCTCCCCAGGGTGGGGAGGCAGAGGGACGTCGTCGTCCCCAAAGCCTGGGGGTGGAGCGATGATGTCCTCGGTGGGGACTGGAGGCAGAGTGACGTCACAGTCCCCAAAGCCCGGGGGCGGAGCGATGATGTCATCCCATGGCATAGGCCCCCGGCGGTGCTCCCCTCGAGATGGTGAGCTTCTGAAATAGCTTCGCCAGCCGGTCCATGCCTACGTACCCGGGGGCCGCTCACCGCGGTGTCAGGGAGTTCGACCACGCCTCCTGCAGCATTGGGGAGTTCAGCCACACCTCCAGCGACGTTAGGGCATTCGCCGACGCCTCCCGTGGTGTCAGGGAATTCGGCCACGCCTCCCGCAGCGTCAGGGAACTGCCACGCCTCCTGCGGCCTCAGGGAATCTGGCCACGCCTCCTGCGGCGTCAGGGGATTTGGCCACGCCTCCTGCAGCGTCAGGGGATTCGGCCACGCCTCCCGTGGTGTTAAGGCATTTGGCCATGCCTCCCGCGGCGTTAGGCCATTCGGCCACGCCTCCCACGACGTTAGGGCATTCGGCCACGCCTCCCGCGACGTTAGGGCATTCTGCCACACCTCCAACGGCGTTTGGGATGGCCTCAGCTCCCACCCTCAGCCCCCACCCCAAAAGATTCCAGCGGCCTCTTCCCGGGAGTCAGGTACGCCAAGCTGGGTCGGAGCTGAGCAATCACGGGAATTGGCACGAAGCCACGATCGGGTTGGTGGCTCGCGGCGGCTACTCGAGGCTCAGGTGTGCGGCTTCTCTCCTCGACGTTCGGCGTGGAGTCGCGATTTTGGGGAGCGGCTGGCGGCTGCTCGAGGAGCAGCGCCACCATGGCAGCCAGGATGTTGAGCCGCGCCTGCCTATTCTCGCTCTCCTGGCAGACCAGGGCCTAGCCCTCTGCTTTCCCGGGGACGAGGGGCTGCTCATCCGATCCAAGATCGTCCAGCTCCTCCGGGCTGGCTGCCTCTCCGAGGGCGGGCGCTGTCCTCCACCGGCTGATTCGGTGCCACGAAGCATCCTTCTCTTCCGCGGCTTCCTGCGCCTTGGCGAGAATCGCCGCCAGCCTCACCGGGTCGTCGGCTCTTTGAAGCGCGCAGAGTTCCGCCGTTGACTGAAACTCCTCTTCGCAAGGATACTGGAAGCGGCTGGCTGTGTCCCTTTTGAGGTGAGTTATTCTGTCATGCTGGCACACAATCGCACAGCCGCTGAGCAACATTTAAACATTTATTAGTGAATGTGACAAACATCAAAACCACAGGTACGGACACCACGACATAGAACAAGAACTCACACTGAACCCTGACACACACGGGATCTTAAATTCATTCTAAATGAGGGGAACAAATGGGAAAAAGGTGGAAGGACTTTACACTAACGACAGGGCGGGACTAGACACAGACAGTCATTCTCCTCGCAGCGCAAGGCGGCGCGCGTGTGACAAGTAAAACCATATTTAGCATATTCTAACCATAGTTTCCATAGTATACCACAGTACTTTAAAGTACCCTCATGTTTTTGGTGTATAAAATCTACTTCTATAAATGAACAGACTGGCGAACAGCGCTGAGTCGCTTCTTTATTCAGAAAAAAAGAGATGTTACACCATGAAGCTCTCAGCAGGCTGTACCCTGTATTTATTGGTACCTGACCTTGCATTACTCAGAAGATGCTCACAGAGAACAGACAGCTGGCCACCAGTAGCCCAGTAGAGCCCGTAAAGTATAAACATTTAGCATAAACACCTAGCAAAGCAAAGCAGCAAAAATTAAGCTTGAAAAGTGTGTCAAAGGTCACATATTCATACAAGATGGATCCAGATTCATCATTTCTAACAGTACAGTAGTACAACCACAGTTAAGCTACAGGGAATTTTCAGAATGGTGCTAATGCAATTATTAGAAAGAGAGAGAGAGCGAGAGAGAGAGAGCGAGAGAGAGAAGAGGCCTATCTCCAGAGGCAAATAGATTGATTAAATGTACAGTGTTGTGTTGAGTGTCATTATGCTTGCATTGCAGCTATCTTAGGAATTCACAGTTTTTGTCCAGTAAAGCTGTTTTTGCTGTGTTTTGCTGTTGGTGATATCGTGTGTGTCTTCCTTCTATTTTAAGACTTCTTGAAAGTATGCATGTCTACCCAGGCTATCTTCTCTCTCTCCATGATTCTGGGTAGTCTGAGTTATGTAATTGTTTCTGTAGGTGAGTGCTGAACGAAATGCCTCCCACATGAATGTGTGTGTGTGTGTGTGTGTGTAGCAGTGTATCAGTGCTCTGATGCGGCCATGGCTGTTTTTAGCTGGATTGTTAGAAGTGATGTAATGATGTAAGCAGTGCTATTTGACCACACTTTCCTCTCACCTCCTATCTCTTCTCCCCACCTCCACCTTTCCTCTTTTATCCTTATCTTCAGCTTCTCTCCTGTCCTCTCATCTTCCTCTTCTTTCTCTGGATGGTGTGGGAGTACTCACTCATTCACTCAGACACACACTGTAACTGTGTAACTAGCATATTGCAAAATGCCCACACATTATCACTTACAACATATATTTTTTTCCAGTTTGAGTGGTATTGCATCAACATCAATGTCTTAAGTGATGTCATGTGATGATGATGATGATATTTTCGGACACTAATACATCTGATTTTCAGTGTCAAGTGTCAACTCAAGTCCAAAGCCTCCCAAGCTGCTACTCAAGTCGAGTCTAAGTCGCGCCTTGAATGGGGTCCTGGTGCACATGTGGCTACCAATAATGATTGAATTTATCAGGGGACTCTGGCTACCTTAATGAATTGCCATAAGCTGTAGTAGCATAGCATAGTTTGATTGAAGTTGTGTAATGTTGAAGAAATGTTTTTTTTTTTTTAGCTTATTAACTCAGGACAGAGGATGCAAAATTCAGTAAAAATTGATATTAGTGTAGTGCGATTACCACAGACAATAATTTTGACACGTTTCCTTCCTACTGAGAAAAGACCAGAAAACCTGTTTACTCAAAACTCGCTTATAACAAAGACCTAAAGGCTGATGTTAAATTCCGTCAATAAACCTTTAAAATATGTGACTATATAATGCGAATTCAAGAAATGACAGAATGTTAGGATGAGACAGACATGAGAGAAAGTTTTACCAGCTGTTCTTATGTAGTTTTATTCAACTTTCCAGGACTTGAGCAATACAGTATAAAGTAAGTCTGGTAACTTCTGCTTTCTCAAAGGTTTTGTGGTATCCATGCGCGATCAATTGAGACTGAAGCACTTCCATGTTTACTTTGAGCTATGCTGACTACATTGGGAACACATAACCACAAATTCTACACTTTAACAATATCTAAAAGGATGAATTCTACAGTTAGAGCGTAATTTACAAATATGTTTAACTCAAGAATTCATGGAAGCGTTCTACAAAAATGTGTTTAGCATTAACGTTTATTGACTACCTCTTGACTTCCGTGTTTCAAGTAAACATGTTTTCCGTTCTTAGTACAGGGAAACATGTCAAAATGATTGTTTGTGGTATTCTCACATACAGGGTAGATAGAGACTAGGCTGAAAAGTTTCTGAAGTATTCAGTCCAGGACTTGAGTAGTACATCACTGCCGGCTTTTGAAGCTGTTGAATGCGGCTTTGCTCATTGTGGGTTTTGCAGTGAGGAAAGTGCTCCAGGTTTGCTGACTGTCTTGTTTGGTGGTATCTTCTGTGTATCTGTGTGGATTTCTACCTCTCTCTGTATGACAAACAGAAAGGAAGTGAGACACTGAATATGATTGCACGTGTGGAAAAGAGAGAGAAGGTAACTGAGTGAGAGACGGAGACAATGTCACTATTAACCCAATTATCTTTAATGAAATTCAGACTTCCTGCTCGTTCTGCATCGTTAGCAGTACCGTTGAACAATATGCCCTGGCCAATCTGATGGTGATGAAGATGCTGAGAGTTCACCGGGTTATAGGTGTGTTGTTATGTAAGCAGGATTACATGAAAGGACTAGCTACTATATGTTCTGGAAGACCTTACATAACGTACAGTAATATAATGAGACAGTGGATTTACTTCACTTTAGTCATTGCTAATCCCGAGGTGATTGCTGTGCTGAATGTTTACAGCAGTTTAAAATACACATGAGGAAGAGAGTCCTTGAGTCCTCTTAGCAGTGTACTCTCCAGTTTGTGCATCGATTGATTTCAGTCTTGTGTATTGTACGTTCCTTAAATATTAATTCTATAGTGGGCTGACATTAGCACTTAAAGTGAGCCAAGTGGTGCATCACATTGAAGGGTGAACTGAAGCAGACAGGGTTCTTACCTTATCAGCCAATACTAATATAGTATCTGCTTTTTATCATCCATCCCTAATTGCATCAGAACTGTGTGTGAGCAGACACCTAGCATCATTTACAAAACAAGAGTAACCAACTATAAAGTCCCGGGCCCTCATATACTTTGGATTGTGTGTGTAAAAACACATGTGAACTTGATAACACCCACCAAAAATGGCCCTTTTTGCGTGTTTGCATGAATCAATATGCAATTTAGGGCATTTCTACCTAAAAGTGCGAAATACAGGGCGGAGTGAATGAAAAGTCAAGGCTGAAAGTCAATTTGGGAACGTGCGCAAATTAATACGATTGAAAGGCAGGTTGTGGAAGCCTGTTTCTGCCATTTAAAGACACAATAAAACCATTATCTTATCAAAGTTTCTCAAAATTATGTCTCAGTATCTCAAAATAATGAGAAATTGCAATAATGAATTCATATTATCGCTGTAAAATTGGTTTCATGTTAGATATTCACCACACATTGGCACCTCTGACGCTAATAGCATTCAAAAAGAGTCTGTGAAAAGGTTTTTATTTACATAGACCTTGTGAACAGAACACACTCATCTCTATACTCTTTTCTAATCTATACTCTGCATTTTGAATCTCACTGCTTTTGATCTGCATTATACTTGATGCTGATTACGCATACATGTGGCAAGTTTCAATGTGCTGGGAGTCTCTTTAAGATCCAAACTCACCATGGCTATCAAGAACAATTAGCACATGCAAAAAAACTAATTTAAATATTGTTTACTGCCCCTATTTTGCATGTGATGTCATTCACGCAATTATTCTTTGTAAACCCCATGCAACACGTTCACTAACTGCACAGGCAATTAATCAGATTGCACATGTAAGCTAGCGCTCTTTATTTGGGATCTTAGTAAATCAGGGCCAAGGCAATGAGTGTCGTGTGGAAAAAACGACAGAAGGGGGACGTAGTCCCTGTGGTCAAAAGGTATTTACAAAACTTTTCATGCGCACGACACGGTAACCGGCAGCACCTGGATTGGCTAGTAGTTCCTACTTGCATGCATTCGGCCGACTGGACAATTAAGAAGCCAGATTGTGGATAATAGGGACGAAAAATATTGATTTGTCTGTTTACGAAAAGGGGGAAAAAATGTAACGTGTCTCCAATGCTTCTTAAGTTTCACTGTTTTGTGTTTCTATAGTTGCTACGGTGATTTAATCGCCTTCTCAAATAACCGATCAGCAGACTGCATTTCAGCAAGACAGAGAGCTGTCTGTATAACAGGATTGATGATTGATTCACCTCTTGTAGTTGTGGATTCTCTACTCATATGGATACTCTAAAGACTTGCACTTCCCATAAACAGTTTATGCCTAGGAAGCATCTTTCTCCTTAAATGGATAATCTCACCTCGAAACTGCAGATTTGCATCTCCTACAGACTGCAGCTAGAATCATAAAGACAATCCGGTGTTCATCCCAGGACTCTTATTTACTATACGTTCATACCAAACATTCTTTAAACACATTAGTACTGTTTGTCTTTTCCCCTGGTGATTCCTAATCCCACTATCGGGTGTTACCCAGAAGAGGATGGGTTCCCTTTTGAGTCTGGTTCCTCTCAAGGTTTCTTCCTCA
>JAOUQW010000009.1:4901952-4913917 GCA_028565825.1 Olivaichthys viedmensis
ATGAAGCTGGTTGAGAAGATGGCGAGAGTGTGCAGAGCTTCATCAGGAACACTGTTAACAATTCTAAAATAGTTTTGCCATTGCCAAATTTTACCCTCATTTGGTGGATGGGCAGGGGTTAATTTCAAGGCCTGAATGTAACCTATTATTTTCTCTATGACAGAGGGATCTACAATATCCTATTATGAGCAGCTTTTCCAGGACAGTAGCAAGCATGACTTCATTCATCTTCAGTAACCGCTTTATCCTGGCCAGGGTCGGGTTGATCCGGAGCCAATCCTGGGAACACTGGGGTAAGGAGGGAATACACCCTGGATGGGACGCCAGTCCATCGCAGGACATCACACACAAACACGTACACACTTATTCACACCCATTTTTGGGAGGTGGGAGAAAACCAGAAGACCCGGAGGAAACCCACGCAGACACAGGGAGAACATGCGAAACTCTGCACAGACAGTAACCCGAGCTCAGGATTAAAACCCCAGACCCTGGAGCTGTGAGGCGGCTACGCTACCCGCGGTGTCTCCCTCGCAAGCATGAATGTCACATCAAAAATAATCTCCAACACTTTTTTTTTTTTGTCTAAAAGTTTTAAAAGAGGTAACTCGTACTGTATACAGTGTAAATGATGTGAAACTAAATCTTTTGTCTGACTATAAGCAGTAGACTTTAATGGCCTTGTGGGATTGGATTATAGGGATGTGTCTAATAACACATCCTGTACAGATATTGAGAGTGTTTGTGTCATTTAAGTGAATGAATCTGTCACTATTCTGGTAGGCGAGCAGGAGAGACTGGGCCGAGAGGGAATTGTGGAGTGGGAGTAGCAGGGTTTGATGCAGACAATTCTCTTTCAGGATGCAGAGCCAGTCTGAAGAAATCTAGCAGATGACCGAGTTCAAGAACCCAGAGAAAGTCTTACAAAAGCTGTTGTTGTGTAGTTTTATCCAACTTTCCCACACAACTACGTCAGTGATACATAACAAATGCAATTACAAATTCAATATCAAAGGCAATTACAAACTCTTTCCTCTGGAAAAAGCAGTCCCATCTCCGAGAGGACGAGTTATACAGACTTGGAGCTTAATTTACAAATACCTTTGACTGAAGAATTCATGAAAGCGTTCTACAAAAATATGTTTCGCATTGATGTTTATTGACATAATTCAACAACTGCCTTTAGACTTCCATTATAAGTGAGTTTTGGGTAAACGGGTTTTCCATTCTTTTCCCAGTACAAGGAAACGTGTAGAAATTCTTGTCCTTTGTAACCTCACATACGTTACAGATGCAGTAGATAGAGATTAGGTTGAAAAACTCTTTTTCTTTAATATTGTCTTGAGTATTGCTTTAATATTATTAGACTTTTATCTGTCATCTCGTGCCATCTGCATAAGCCATCAAGCCTGCGATTCTGGCTTCAACAACACACATACACATGCAAATTCACACACACTTTTGCATTCCCACCCCCACACAACATTCATTCAGCATCCTCCCTCAGTGTCTCCTGTGGTTCGTAGGAGTCTGTAAATATGTAAGCTGTCGAGAGGATTAAGATCTTTTTTTTTTTCATCTGTCCGTCCCTCTCTTTCTCGCTTGGTAAAACAATTCTTAGTAAAACGTGTTGCCCTGTGGCATTATCAGGCCCCAGTGTTGCAGCGAAACGGCTCCGGGTGGATACTTTTGGTTCCCGCTTGGCCGGGTTCCCTGCAGTGGGCTTTGTTGTGTGCCGCAGAGCGCTGATTGCAGCGATGGGAAAGCACTTCAGGGCTGCCCCACATCTCAGACACACACACACACACGCACACACACTTTACTGGCCAGAGAGAGGGGAGCCATTCTGTCGAGCCTGTACGCACTGTACTGTCTGCCTGAAGACTGCGGTCACACACTCGCAGCCATGCAGGAGCAGTGGCAGAGCAGCTCTGAGGTAAGAACAGAGAATCAGGATTATAACAGCTGATTTAGTTTGCAGTGGATAGCGCCAAGTGTTGTAACAGGGCTGGAGGAAAGGGTTTTACAGGATTTAAATGGTTAAGCAACTGAGCATTTGCTCACTGGCGTTTTTCAGGTTGCAGTCCCTAAACTCCAACAAAACTGCAGCAAAGTGGCTCGCCCTGCATGCCTGCTGTCTTTCTGGCTCTTTCTCTTTCTGAAATCCTTCCTCAATCTTTGCCTTCTCTCTCTCTGATCTGGCTGGCATCTGCTTCTTGACCATGTCATCATCTCATCATCCTTCTCTCTTACCTCTCTCTCTCTCTTTCTCTCTCATTCGTAATTTTTTTCTCTCCTCATTTCTCTCTTACACTCTTGTTTCACAGCTGAAGGCTGCCTGTGAGGAGCCTCCTTTTCTAAATTCTGCAGATGGAGTTTGCTTCACATGAGTGTGGAGTGTGGAAGTGTACACTTGTGCACTCACAGAACACTTCCACTTTAGAGTCGTTGGAGCAGATGGAGCACATGCCTGTGTTGTGTGTTTGTGTAATAGCGCTTGGGTTTGAGGCTTGTGCCTTACTTTATTCTCTCTTCTGATGGCCTATTGCATACACGTTCACAAATTGTCACCAGACTAACAGACTGACAGTAGAATGAAAAAGAATAAAGGAATTTGAATAAAAGGGATAGATGGAGAAATTGGAATGACAGAGACAGATGGAGATTAAGTGTGAATTGAGTGTCTTCCCAGTCTGTGTTCACACACTTTCTATTGATCAGTTAAAGTCTAAATCTCTGAGTGCATTCTTCATCCCGCTGCCCATCTCTCCATAGCCCAGCACAATATCTCCATTGTTCACTCAGCTTCTCCAGTTACGGCTCGCTTCCATGGTGTGCTAATATATATGTGTGTGTGAGAGAGAGAGAGAGAGATTCATGTTACTGTATCTGTCAGACCAGTAAACATGGTAGGCTAATAGATATTGTACATACACATGCACAATATAAACCTGAACTCATCCTACATGGAGTAACATGGAGTGCGATTGTACACACTAATCATCTGATTATTATCTGATTTCGTCAGTTACCAGATCTTGCAAGCCAGACTTCAAAGGTGACTCCATGTTAAAGAAAGTTTACGTCACGTCCTTTTTCGGTGGGTTTATTGGCAGGTTGCAAGGCAACTGTAGAGGTGTATATGGCATCTAATTACAACTATTAGATTACTTAAGTGCATGTAAACATCAGATATGGCTGATTTTGCAGAAATGCTGACCATTTTCAGTCTCCAAGAACCCTCACACTCATTAACCCACTTGAGTACTAACACTTCTGCTGTATCTAATTTGACACCCCGTATCTATTCAGCTTCATAGAGTTAAAGTTATAAAATTAAATGGGATTATGTTTAGCTGGAAGGTCTCATTTTGCTGACTTGCTGTAAGTCTCATTGCGGGCCACGTAACTTGTTCCAACAGAGGAATGTAAAGTAGGCTAGTGTCCAGTGTTTCTCCCACCATTGCAGGAATATATAACCTTTGTCCTAGACTCCAGTTTTGCTCACTGTGGAACAGTCCATACCTGGGTTGAGTATTTATTGATACTGCTACTACTATTAATACTACTTATCAGTACTCTTACCAGTGTTGTCGTCCTGAATTATGTGGATTACAACGCATACAAATAATTAGCACATAAATATTTAACAAATCAGCAATCACTGGTTGTACACAAAAAATCAGCAATCACTGGTTGTACACATTGCTTCAGTTGTAGATTAGAAACTGGTTTGCCTGTTTGTTTAGTAATGTAATATACTGTATGACATAATGAGCAATAATCAAAAAGATTTTAAAAAATGTGCGAGAGGTCGACAATGCAAACAATTAAAAAACATTTTTTTTTTCAATTCAGTTACATTTTATTTGTATAGTGCTCTTAACAACAGACATCATCATAAAGCAGCGTTACAGAAATCCAGGTTTAGATCCCTAATGAGCAAGACTGAGGCTACAGTGGCAAGGAAAAACTCCCTTGAGACAGTATAAGGAACAAACCTTAAGAGGAGCTGGACTCACATGTAGAACCCATCATTCTCTGGGTGACACTGCATACTGGGATTTTGATATTAAGTGATAATAATAAGACTCTTGATATGACCATAGCATAAGCATGAGCACCCATTTATCACAGTAGCAGTACTTTAAGTCTCTGGGGCATCCAGGTGAGATTATTCACTGCAGCAGGAAGGTGAATTGTACATGCAAATAACCCCAAGCAGGAGATACCGCAGCAGGCGTAGTGTATCATGCAGGTCTGGAGGGCAAGAGGAACCCCACGGCAATGGAAGTGTATCGGGATCTGACACCAGAATTAGTATCATGATCTTGCACCAGCATCGCATCAAACAGAAGGAGCAAACGTACAACTCAACAGACAGAAATATCAGATTGTTGGTTATGATAGGAGCATACAATACCCAGGGCAGGGGGTAGAGTATATGGTAATCATAGTGCAAGCAGGAACTCTGGCAGATTTAGCTATGAGGCATGAGAGCACTCTTCCACTCCACCATAAACAAATCACGTGAAAGAGGTGAGACGATATCACCAACATCCCAGTTTACTACAACATTCTATGTCCATTAACACCCAGATCTTCACCTTTATTTAGGAGAGAAGGGGTTAGCAAAAGGCCTGACTAAACAAGTAGGTTCTCAGCCTGGACTTAAAGTTTGAGACTGTATCTGAATGTCAGACATTGACAGGAAAATTGTCCATAGCTGGGGGGCTTTGTAGGAAAAAGCTTTTGTTAAGGACAATCGATTATCAATCTTCATTCAAGTAAATTAACATGGGTACTGAAGCATGTTCACTTACACTTGGGTACTGCGTGTTCAGCTCCTCCAAGGTTAGGGTGGTCCCTCACAGAGGACCTGAGTGGGCTTTCATGCTCGCAAGTCACTTCTGCTGTGTTAACCTTGCGCCTCGCATGCCGCCCCGAGTTCCCGTGAATGAGCTGAATCTCTGCCCGGTCCATGTGGAGCATACCATCACTCAGGTCTAGCAAAGCCCCCACCACGGTGAGGAAGTTCAGCCCCACAAAGCATGGGTCCTGAATGGGAGCGAGCCAGAACTCGTGTAGCCGACTCCCCACCCTGACTGCGAGCTGCCTCTTTCCCAGTATGGGTACCGTCCTTCCGGTGACGGAATTCAGGTTTCCGTTAGCGGGCATGGAGCTTGCGGGAGCTCTCTTGTCGGTGCCCAACAGCACCACGGGGCGGAGGACGGAGATGGTCGACCCAGTGTCGCCCAGGGCATGGCAGCTGACCCCGTCAATTGCGCATGGTATCCAGAGACCATGTCGGTGCCATTTATTGTCACATATACAAGTACAGTACAGTGAAATTCATTCTTCGCATATCCCAGCATGTTGGCAAGCTGGGGTCAGAGTGCAGGGTCAGCCAGGTCGCCCCTGGAGCAGGGAGTGTTAATAGCCTTGCTCAAGGGCCCAACAGTGGCAGCTTGGCGGTGCTGAGGCTTGAACACACAACCTTCTGCCCAGTGCCCTAACCACTGAAAGTGGAGGTATGCCTTCCTCACCAGGGTGCGCAGCTCAGCAGCCAACACCCCCAGCTTTTTCCCTTTCTCTGCTCCGCTCTGTGCTTCCCTTGGCCGGCTGTGCGCTTCCGTGACTGGCCACTGTCGTGGCTGGCTAGCCCCATTGGAAAGAGCTTGGCAGGCGTAACGCTCGGTACCCTGGTCCTGCGATGCTACAGTATTAACACCTGAAGCTCTTTATAAGACCCATTCATTAAGTCAATCTTTGCTCAGCGTTGCACCGTCAATGTGCTCTCGTGCCGCCATTTCTTAGTCTAGTCTGTCTCTTATACGAAACATATGTTTATCTGTCATCGTTTCATTAGTTTACTTGTCTGTCTTTGTATCACTGTCTTTTTGTAAATAAACAGGCACTAGCATCTAACTTCTGTTCAGTGTCTCTCATTGTTACAGTTTCCTTCATTTCTTTCTCCTTTTTTATTGTTTTAATCTTCCTCGGGTTCCATAGTTCTGGTGATCTCATTGTCTTTATTAGGTAAAGGTTTTCAAATATCTAACATTTGTACCTGTCATTAAGTTTGCTGCTGGCTATCTAAACATTATGTTACCTAAACAAGTGGACTCCAAGGGAGAAAGACAGATTTACCAACCTGGTGTGTGTGTGTGTGTGTGTGTGTGTGTGTGTGTGTATATACGTTCTCTGGTTACCTTGCGATGGCGTATCAGCGTATTGTTGGCATATGTTCCTCACCTCCCTGTTCATTGAGTAATAATGAGAGTATATTATGTGTTTTTATTCTGTACATATTCACTTAATAAAGCTCTACATGCACCCCTCTGCTCTCTGAGGCCACCGTGTGTTCATTTACTCGACTGTGTTGATTACTGCTGTCTGGAGACTTCATGTCTCTCTTCCTCCCTCTCTTTAGATTCAGTTGAACAGTGCTTCATTGACATAAATGTTAAATCACAATATTGCCAATGCAAGTGGTGCAAGTAAATGAGAAATTCTGATAATGCAATGGAAAAAAAACCCTGACAAGTCTGTCAATAGGACGTTATGCTACAAAACCAAGCTAACCATATACAAAACAAATAACATCAAATAGAAAAAATATTTGTTCTGCATGTTGACCAGGAGGCCGTGCTTTTATGTGGTGTAGGAAACCTCTAGTGGAAGAAGTCCATGGCAAACTGTTTTGCTTAAATCTTAAGCCATTTTTCCTTTTTTTTTTTTTCTTCTTTAGTCAAATACCGAAAGTGGTTTTTCTTTTACTATTTTTGTCCGGAATGTTTCGGTTGCTTGAAATTTCGGTGCCTCTCTAGTTAGTCGTGCTGCTCTTATACTGCAGTGTGTTAGAAGTTTGTGGGTTGCTGAGTCTCAGGCCCAGCTGGCTTTAGGGGTGACTGCTTGGTCACTGGTTGGACCGCAGTGGTTTTTTTTTGTTTTTTGTTTATCACTTGATTTGAGATGCATCCGATGTTTTAAGGTTCGTCTTTGAATAGGTGTAATAAATGTGAATCGATCAATTCTACCCAGCATGCATTTGTGGTTTTTATTTTTTATTTTTACTTTTTATTAATTGGTTTTATTTATTTAGACTTTTTAGTATATTTCTGCAGAACTCTGCATGCAAGGGCTTATTATCTCCCTCTAGTGTAGTCTTGTGTAGAGTGGACCCAATACCTCACATGCATACAGTGCAATGGGTATGAAAAATAGTCATTTTAATTGGTGAGTCTATTTTGTGAAATCTTTTCTTGATTCCATGAAAATTTCTTCCTTTTTTTAAATTAATTAATTTTTTTGTGCCTTCACTTCCAGGTCAAAGCACTTATTCTTAATCCTGGGTAATTGTAGGGTAATGAATGCTCTCGGGTGGTATTTCATACAGTGAAAAGATGTCTGCTTTTTGAGATCTGGCCTTTTGGAAGATTTGGATTTTCAGTTTTGTGGATTTACTGTTGGGGGCTAGTTCTAAGAGTTATACCTCCAGTGGTCCAGGTGTTGCTGTAAACTCTGTTTGGTGGGGGACAGCAGTACTGCGTCATCTGTGTAGAGAATATATATTTTTTTACTTCCAGTCAGAGCTGAAAAGCTTATTTATTTTTATTTATTTTTTTACTTCCAGTCAGAGCTGGAAAGCTTACTTTTTTTTTTTTTTTTTTACTACTTGCATCCAAGTACTTTTTACAAATTTCAGATCATGACTCAAATATTTTTTTTCTTTTGCCCACCTACCAATTCAGTAAATTGTGTTTTTGTGCATTTTATCTGCATTTAAAACATCCAATCAAATCCATACCAATTTGTATGGATACCATAATCAACTTTGCGCAAGGTCGGTCTATTAGTCTCCCTCACTCTTATTACATTAAAGTTACTGTTAATGGGGGAACCTTGTCTCATGAGCACTTTGTACAATTTCAGTCAAACGGGTATGATGTGGTTGGGTTTCGTTCAGATTCATATGTATAAGCCTTTTTTTTTTTTTTTTTTTTTTAAAAGGTACAAACACTAATTCTGCACCTAACCTTAACTGTTGGAGTTTTTCATACGAATTGAATTTAGAAATTTGCACGTTTAAGAACATAAAAAATTGTCCTAACTTCAGTTAAAATCATTTACTTTCACTTAAGTATATTTTTGACTGGGTACTATTTTTAATTTAGTTTAATAAAAAAAATGTTTTATAACAATACTCTCAGCATTAGTCAGAAATCCAGATACTCATTCAAAATATTTTTTATTAAAATACAGTAACTGGTGTAGGCACAAAAAATAAGCATGTCCAGTCATTCTCCCTCATCACAATTTACAGCCTGCCAGGACCTTATAATTGAAATAACCAAAATGTAAATAATTATCTTATTTCAAAAGAAAATAATCAGGGGAACAAAGCTAGCTCCGTGGTATAATGATCATACTTGCACTTCAAAACAAACCACTCAAAAATTAGATTGTAAATGGTGGTAAACTAAACTGGTAGCCTTCCAAATTGGAGTACTTTACCCCAATCCGACAAATTTAATGAACTATCTCATCGTCAACATCAACTTTTTGTGGACTAGATCCAATACCTACGCATTTTCTTAAGGAAATGCTATCTGAAGCAATTGGGCGTATTAGCTTTCACTGCTATGCTGACCACACACAGCTGCAAATATCAGCTAAACCAGATGATGGACACCATCTTAATAAAGTTGAAGAATGTGTAAGGGACATCAAACACTGGATATAACTTCCTTCTACTCATTTCGGACAAGATGGAAGTACTTTTACTTGGGCCACAGACTGGACGATGGCTTTTCAGTTGTGTCATGTGTAGCGGTGAAAAACCTCTTCAAGCTCTCATTGGAGCTCATGTGGATAATACATGACAGGACAGCCTTTTTCCATCTCCAAAGTATTGCTAAGCTAATAAATATAATGTCGTTACAGGACGCAGAAAAAAATAGTTCATGCTTTTTTATTACCTCTAGGTAGGACTATTGTAATGGCTTGCTGTCTGGATGTTTTAATAGGTGCCTAAACAAGGTCCAGCTAGTCCAGAATGCAGCTGCTCGGTTCCTTACTAGAAGCAAACAGTTTGAGCATTTTACCCCTATTTTTTCGACACTACATTGGCTGCCTGTACAGTTTTGCATCGATTATAAAAGAATACTAATGACCTATAAAGCACTGAATGGTCTCGCCCCACCGTACCCGAGTAAACTTTTGGTCTGTTATGATCCGCTATTCCTGCTTCGATCAGTACCTAGAATAATGAAAACTACAGCAGGGGGCAGAGCTTTTTCCTACAAATCCCCCCCATCTACAAAAAAGCCTTCCAGCTAGTGTTTGGGACTCAGACCCAGTCTAAATCTTTAAGTCTGGGCTAAAAACCTACTAGTTTAGTCAGGCATTTTTCTAACAGCTCTTATTTTAGTTCAAGGTGCAGCTCTGGGAGTCCATGGGAATAAAGATTTCTGGGATGTTGGATGCTGTCGCCCAGCCTCTTGTACACGATCACTTAGGTTTGTTGACAGAAGAGTGACGGCACGCTGATGTCCCAGGGTGCCCTCACTCATGCTTGTGCTACCTTCTAGGGCTCCATTTTAGTTATGCTGTCATAGCTAGACCCAGCTTGTACTGTGATCACTATATGCGTCCTGTTAAGGTACTGTACGCTCCTAATAATCTGTTCTCTCTGTCTGTCGAGCTGTACGTGCACTCCTGCTGCCCGACGTGATGCTTTTGCAAGACCCCAATACGCTTCTCCTGCTGTCGCTCCTCTCGCCCTCCGGACCTGCCCGAGGTAACACTGGAGCATGATCCTGATGCTCCTGCTTTTTTGTCTTATGATTTGCATTCCTGCTGCAGTGGATAATCTCACCTGGTCACTGTAGAGACATAAACCTCCCAAAAACTGTAATTATCTCAAGACTCCTATTCACAATATGCTCATACCTAAACATCCTGTATATTTTCAACGCATTTTGTACTTTTTGTCCTTCCACTGTATAACCATTTACTATAATTCTTAAAATCCCACTATCCGGTTTCACCCAGACGAGAGATCCGAGTCTGGTTCCTCTCAAAGTTCCTTCCTCTCTCTCCCTGTCTCTCTTGAGGTGTACAAATCTGACACTATTAAGGGCAGTAGTACATGGATTGAACTCGGATCTCTTTTTTTTTTCTTTTTTCTTTTTCTTGTGTTTATCTACACGTTTTGCCTCAATTCTTCACATCGCTGATCCCTGCTGCTTACTTTATCACAACTGTGTTTCAACATCTGATTTAAGGCACAGCAACCTTGTTACACACACATATACACACACACACATCTGCAGATTGCTTCTGCGTGCATTGCAGCGTGGCAGGACGTGGGTTCTGTCCCAAATGGCTCTTTCCTAAATCACACACTATCAATGGTAAACACTGTAGGTGGTGTAGTATGCAATTTGGGACACAGCCCCTGTCTCATTCTTTGCATCCGTTTAAAGAAGCCAGATTGTTTTTCCTCTCGTGTTCACGAACAGTTGGCGCTTCTTGTTGTCACTTGCTGCCTGTGCTTTAAAACCTGATTTAAGGCAGACAACCTCGACACACACACACCTGGACCTTGTATTTCTGTCTGACACTTGTCAGATTTTAAAGGTGTTGTGTTTTGCCGCGTGGCAGCACACGGGCTCCGTCCCAAATTGCACACCACTGCACTAGGAGGTGAACTAATTGACACTTTTATAGGTGCAGCCTTTTCTCTTCTATCATGTACACTTGTGCATTTCGATTCTTAAGTCTTCACATTACTGATCACTGACCTGACCTCATCACACACTCACATCTGCAGCTCATTTCTGTGTGTGTGTGTGTGTGTGTGTGTGTGTGTGTGTGTTTGATCTTGCCGCACCCTGCTGTTCGGCGTGTAAATCATCAGTTGTGATGGTTACACTCCCGTTAAAGCGTGTTCGGCGCTTTTTAACACATCCGGAATGTGGAGCGGTTTTATAACGTCGCCTTCGAACATCTGGAATCGACACAACGCTTCAATTTGTGTGCGTTTCAGTGCTGTATTCAACACACTCTGTCAGTTTTACAGGGCTGGACAGACACACTAATCACCACACACAGGCTGAAATTATGGCGCTGAACATCATTTTTCATCTTCTGGTGTATGCAGTACACCTCTGTTCTAATGAGTGTGTGTGTGTGTGTGTGTGTGTGTGCGTGTTTACCCTGCAGGTAGCCAGTTTTACTGCCACTGTGCTGAAAGTGCTGAGCGCAGGTTTTTCTTCACACTTTTATTAGAGGGCCAGAGGGGAGAAAAGAGGCGGAGCAATTGGGGGTGGAGTAGTGTTGGGCGGGGTTCTGTAGAACTAGACTAGCCAATCGTCCACCTGTCCTGCATGAGTGACAGGCAGGGCTGTATTTAACACACCTGAGCACGGTGTTGGGCAGGAAGAGTGGACTCGTGCCCAAGGTGAGTTTACACTATCTACGCCTGTATATAGTAATATATGTTTCTAATATATGGATGAGCTTTAATAGCTTCACTTCCGCATAATGAAGTTTTGTTCAATTCCTTTTTTACTCATTTTATCGACCGTTTATTTTTTCAGAGCCCCTTATAGGCTGTGTCGGAAGCTCTTAACATGATCGGGATAATATTAACAGTCATATATAGTCTGTCAGGCGTACACTCTTAGGGAAAAAAGATCAAATCTACAACCCTTAAGGGTTCTTCAGTCTTCCCTCTGGGGGAACCGTTAAGGAACGGCAAAGGTTTTGTGTAAGAACCCTTTTAGTAGGCTAAGAACTCTTCACCATCCAAAGAAAGCCGTGAAGAGCCCTTTTTCTCAGAGCTGTGTTGTTGAAAATGTATCATTATTATTATTAATTATTATTAATTATTATTATTGTCCAGGAACTTTCATCTTTCTCACCTGTTTTTTGCATCCACCTTGTGCTTAACTGTTGT
>JAOUQW010000009.1:4914017-4925278 GCA_028565825.1 Olivaichthys viedmensis
GTAGGATCAGGTGACCTCTGGTGGTGAGGGAAGGTAGGGTATGTGGAGTCGGGTGATGGAGACCTCTGGTGGTGAGTCGGGGTAGTGCGTGTAGGGTCGGGCCGAACCGTGACAGCAAGGCACAATTTCCTTGTTTTTTTAGTGTTTAACTCTCTTCTGCTGGTTTTTGGGTAGGCTAATAACACTCTCCTCAGGCTCCAGCATAGGGATCTTCAAACTTGTGCCTAATAATAACCAGGCAGGCAAGGCAATGACTGCTGACATACTGCTTTTAAGGGTTAACGCCCACACAAACTTCATCTATTTATCTAGTTTTTATTTTTACTGGTCACAAATTGAGGCTTCTTTCCTTGTGGTTCTGTGATGTCTGACTGGTGTATGTCTAGTTTAAATCTAAATCTTAATTGTGATTGGACATTCATGGTTGGACTCTTGTGTGTGTATTTTCAGAACAGGCCGGCGGCGGTTCAGGGCTCCCAACAGCAGACCCACTCTCCGGCCTGTATGAACCCCAACCCAAACCCGGCCCTGATGAACTCGCCCTGGGTGAGACAGAGAGCCGGCACCACGTAATCACTAAAACTCGCTTCATCCATCTGCTGCGCTCAGTGCTTCCACCTGCCGCACCCATGCTGCACACTTTTCGCTTCATTCTGCTTTTATGATTTGGCATGGCACAAGCTAGAATAAAGACGAGGCACTGTCCCATCACGGCAGCTGTGCAGATTTCACATGCATGTTCAGCCATGTTGAGGGCAAGAGAGACAGAATCTGTCTCAGAGGACGATCACAAACGTATCAGTGGCACTGCACTTCCTCTGCCTAGCACCATGTGCTTACTCACAAACCAAACATATCCTTGATCATAGTGACAGATGCATCATGCTTCCAGATGTCTCTCCCAGCTGTGGCTTACCGTGATTGGTTCATACAGTATGTCTCACTAGGGGTGGAACAGTGTGAAGTATTGGTATGTACAACTCAACATCATGGTTTTAGGTTTATCATGGTGTCTACCTACGGCTCCATGTTTTCAAAGCGGATGACATTAAATGGCATATAATGCTGCAGCGTCAGTGCACGTACTAAAGGAATACTCTAGTGTTTTTCCAACCTAATCTCTATCTGCTGAATCTTTCCCATGTTTCTTTGTACTGAGAAAATAATGGAAGACCCGTTGACTCGAAACTCACTTACAATGTAAGTCTAGGGGCAGTTGTTGAATTCTGTCAGCAATCATTTTTAATGCATGACTATATTAGGCAAATTACAAACTACAACTGTTATACTCCAAAAATAAAGTTTTTCGGATGAGACAGACATGACAGAAGGTCTTAGCAAAGCTGCTATTGTGTAGTTTTAGCCAACTTTTAAACACAGAAGCAACACAATAAAAAGCAATTCCAGCTCTTCTTAAGGTTTTGTGGTGTGTATGTGCGATCAGAAGAAAACTGAAACGTGTTTAGTGTTAGTAACACATAACCACAAATTCTTCCCACTGAAAAAGTTGTCCCGTCACTGAAGGGGAAAATTATACAGATTTAGAGCTCCATTCGCAAATTCCTTTGACTGAAGAATTCATGAAAGCATCCTACAAAAAAAATATACATTTCAAATAAATGTGTATTGACTGCACTTAGACTTCCATTATAAGTGAGTTTCGAGTAAACGGGTTTACTGGTCTTTTCTCAGTACAGGACAACGTGTTGCCCGTGATAATCACACATAAGCTCCAGATGCAGTAGTTAGAGATTAGATGAAAAATACTGATGTATTCCTTTGAAATATTTGGCTAGGAAAACGGCTTATTAGAAATGGACATGTTTAAATAATTGCTCTTCAGTAATTCAAAAGAATAGAAAAATTTCACCTGGTTTGTTGATCTTTAAAAAATTGACATGACATCATCTATCTATACAGAGATAGCACAATCTAATGATATAACGCCATACCGGTATGCTGTTACACCCTTATTTCTTACCTGTCACATTCTCTTGGTCTTATCATGTATACAGCACAATAGTGAGGTTTCAAATGCCACGTTGTTCACTCTGTTTCATGCACATCCATTGATACGTTGATGTTTCTCTGTGTGTTCGGCGATTTTGATGTCTTTACGTCTCTCTGCATCATTCTGATTGGCTTGTCTATTATTATTCTTACCCCTGTTTCTCCCCTACTCTTCTTTCTCTGCCTCACAGTATCATTATCAGGATGATGAGTCACCACCGGAGCACAGTTACCCGCGGTTGACCGGCGACGTGCGAGCACCAGAGCTGGTGCATGTATCAGAGAGGAACCTGTCAGAGATCGAGAATGTGCATGGCTACGTCTCCCACTCACACATCTCACCACTGAAGGTCAGTTCTTTTACCATCAGAAACACCATGAGAGACTGCTGCCATGGTCTTCCATATGTCTTCCACCCATCCTCTCTCAGATGCTGTTATGCAGAAGCCATCCTGAAGGTTTCAGTTTTAACACAAATTTGAACCAGAGTATAGCAGCCTGATGCGTTCTACCCAGCATACCTTTGGGCCCGGTTTGCAAAGTGAGTCTAAATGCATAATCCGTATAGTCAGTGTCTGAATGGATAGCTGGGAAGAGCTACTTCTAGGAGTGTATCTTGTTGCAATGTGCTTTGCCAACACTAGATGGCGGTCAGTCCACAGGCTGAGTGTATCATAAAGCAGAATGGATATTTTTCATGCCTTTGTTATTATGGATATTAAGGGCCATCATTTTATAATCAGTGTCTTATATGCCTAAATGAAACTTATAAACATCATTGAGGTTAAACTAATAATTTAAAGACATGTATTGAACACTTTTATTACTTGACTCTAGTATAGAGTAATGTGAATGTCGTATGTAAGAAACATGCACTTCATTTGGATAGTTGATGTCTCAATGGCTGGTGTTATGGGTGATTGAAGTGTGTTAATCCTGTTGAAGTTCAGTCAGTGAAAGGTGCAGCCTCATTTTTGCTCTTTTTTTGTGCAGGATTTTCTGGTTTCCAAGATTCAGAGTTACAGCACTCTGAATAACTACTTTCTGGATCTTTCCATGACTAATCAGCCTAGCACTTTAAACCGGAATCTCATTCAGTCATCTTATGCCAAGAGCAGCTATTTTTCTATACTGTCTGTTCCTGCTCTGGTGCAATCTGTCTCAAGGATTGATTAAAAAAAAAAAAAAAATCCTATATATCTGCACATAGCACTGAAAACCTCTTTTCTTTTTTCAAAAGTACCACCACTTCTTTAACTTGCAGGATGACATACCTCCTCACTGAAATCATTTCTTAAACACGTTTTTGAAAGTTTTTTTTACAGTAGGTATTTTTGAAGCTTTGCACGTCTCTTAACTAATAAGCCATACTGACATAGGCCAGCATATTGCAATAGACTATATTATATCGCCTACTGCAAGAAGCAATACGTCCAAATAGCAGCATATGATTCCTCTGTGGAATTCTCAACTAGTTCATCTCTTCAACTGATTATCTATGGGTATAAAAAAATCCATCATGATGACTGTTGAAGTTCAGTAGTAATGTCTGAAAACTGGGTATGAAGTTAAATCAACTTGTATAATCTCATAAAGATGCATATTGTCACTTTCTCACATGCTGACAGATGCCATCTTTGCATATCATCCTTGCATTGAGGTTTTCAATTAGGAGCACAATCTGTTGATATTTTCTCAGCATTTGGTGTTTGTTTAAAAAGTGGAAACAGCAAAAAATAATGTGTAGGTAGCGATGGGAGATATGGCTAAAATTTTATCAACCTTTAAAAAAAATATTAGACAATAACTGTATATATCATGGTATTTTGTATATATGGATTTTTATGGAAATGCAATCTCCGCAAAACAAAAATGTTTTTGTTTCTCAATCTTGTGGACTTTTCGAAGTCGTGGGCGTTTTTCAATTGATGTCTGCACTGGTGGGTTTTAATGCTAATTAAATCACTATTTAGTAAAAATTATATTGACGCGCTCTGTGAGACCTAGTTCGGCAAATGCTACTTAACAGACAAAATAGTGAAGTATTTGGACTGGAATTGACCTGACATAGATAGGATGCTATTACTAGATGTTAATCAAGAAATGTGTTTCTAAATTGTAAATATATAAACCCATAAATGTCACATTTTGCTAAATTTCTAGAGAAAAATTGCTGTTTGTCCAACTAGATCTTTAAAACACGCTGTAAAATAGGTAGCTAGATAGTTAAGAATTTAGCACGCCAATGTTAAGGATTTCAATAACCACTCAGTATTGTCAGTTAGCTAGTTACAAGCTAAGAAACTTTCCATCAGTGAGACGCTCCTACCTCATTTCTGGCAAAGTAACTGGCAGAGATTTTCGTCAATTACGTCCAACGATTGAGAAACGCCTACATATTCTACACTTTACTCAGCAGTATTGGGACAGGTAACATTTTAAGACTCAAACATAAGTTCGGAAATGTCTACCTGTTGACTAATCGGACAGTAATGTCTGATTACTGCTGGTATACTGACCACTGATACGTGCAGAGCATCATTAGTGCACAGAGCCAAATCGTGCTCTATTCTAAAAGTTACATTTGAACTTCTGGAAGTTTTTATTTAACACTGCTGTTTAATTGCCCCATAAACATTTAATGTCTCAGAAAAATGCCCCATTGGGCACATGTAGGCTATGTCTTGTTGAGGCTTAACCAAGCTTCCACTTGTATATGGCACTAAAACTTCAGAATTGCTAGTTCTGCATTGTTTAATTGCCAGACATACTCACTATGACATTAAACTATAATGTTACACCGTTACTATTCAGTAAGAGAAACACATAGCAACTCTGTGGGTGTCGCTAGCCCCCCTGCTGATTAGCGAGATGAGCACGCCAGTGTTTTCACCCTCACTGTGTTGACACCTTCAAAACAGGTAGCAGGTTTTAAACAGCTTTTTAGGACCAGCTCGGAGCCTAATTCGTACTTGTGACTATTCCTTTAGCCACCCCATAGATTTTTTGCATAATGTTGGTTAAAATAACGTTTTTATGAAATGATTGAATTTTAAAATACTGCTTTAGGTGTTGGAACTTTCTGTGGTGATCTTTAGAGTGCTACATTTAGACAAACCCCTGACTCAGTGCTTTAGCAGTATAATTTTACGATTCTACCGGATTCAGGCCCTGGTGTGTAACTTGTAGGAAAGACACGGAGACAGACTCACCGTCATTCACTCATGCCTCTGTACCCCAAAACCTCTGTCTCCCTCTCTTTCTTTCTCCCTCTCTCTTTCTCTCTCTCTCTCTGCCGTGGCTCATCAGTGTGACTGCGCTTTCATCCTCCTCTCCTATTTCCTCTCAGCCTTGGCCGGTTCTACTCACTGTCTTTTTTTGATTTTCTTACCTACAGCCTGCGCAGGTTACCCGGTTTGATCTATCATACCCGGGGGTGACCGTCGCAAACTACCTGGCAAGTTGATCATTTTACTTTAAATGTCTTTGGGGTTTTGTTGCTTCTCTCTCCAGAAATACATTCTATAACATGTTTATGTTGATGTTCTGGTGTCTTGTCACATTTGCATGGACCTTTTCAGAGCCTCTTTCTGGCAGAGATCTTTGGAGAGCCTTAAACTTGCTCATTTAGCACCTTTGTGTCATTAATGCATTTTTCTTTTCCACAAATGTGTTTTTGTTTTTGTTATATGCACTTAAAGTTTAAGTAGGAAGATAATGTTGCCAGAGATAAACAGCTTCTTTAGGTTGTCTTAACTGCAGTATTTAAGTGCTTTAACAGGAGTAGTAGTGCAGTATGATGCAACCATAATACCAGGAATAGAGACAGAGTAACTCTAACGAAGAGTTTGCGCAGTTATCTCTCGTGTAGGTGTGTAATGTCACCTGTTGTGTGCTCGGGTGGTTGGTTGTGTCTGTGGGTGTGTTAGCGGTGCAGAATGCCCACTGGTAGTCTTTCAGGCAGATGGAGCTTCTGTTGAGCTCAGTGGCAGAGAGCACTGTGTGATCATAATGTTCTCTTCTCCTCCTCGATTCTGATTTCTCTCTTCTTCTATCCTGACTTCTCCTTCTCTCCTCTCTTTTCTTCTCCTCTCCCCTCCTCTCCTCTCTTCTGCTTTTCTCTCCTCTCACCTCTTCTCCTCTCCTCTGCTCTCCTCTCCTCTCTTCTGCTCTCCTCTCTTCTCCTCTCCTCTCCTCTCCTCTTTTCTGCTCTCCTCTCCTCTCTCCTCCTCTCCTCTCTTCTGCTCTCTTCTCCTCTCTTCTCCTCTCCCCTCTTCTCCTCTCTCCTCTTCTCTCCTCTCCTCTCTTATGTTCTCCTCTCCTCTCTTCTGCTTTTCTCTCATCTCACCTCTTCTCCTCTCCTCTCTTCTCTCTTCTCCTCTCTTCTCCTCTCCTCTCTTCTCCTCTCCTCTCCTCTCTTCTGCTCTCCTCTCCTCTCCTCTCACCCCTTCTCTCCTCTCCTCTCTTATGTTCTCCTCTCCTCTCTTCTGCTCTCCTCTCTTCTCCTCTCTTCTCTGCTCTCTTCTCCTCTCCTCTCCTCTCTTCTTTAACCTTCTATTCTGACTCCCCCTCTCTTCTTTTCTACTCTGACTCCTCCTCTTCTATTGTGACTTGTCCTTTCTTCTTCTAGTCTGAGCTCTCTTCTCTTCTCTTCTCCTCTCCTCTCCTCTCCTCTCCTCTCCTCTCCTCTCCTCTCCCTGTTAATTCCTAATGCTGTCAGACAGGTGATACATGCACTGCAGTCAAGAGTTGGCAAAGCCTCAGCTCATTCTAATGTCCGGTGATTACTTTTCTATCGACATCCTCCACCCTAAATTACCAGCCTCGCTGTGAAAGGGCAAGAAGAAAAGAGAGGGGGGTGGAGGTATAAGTGAAAACTACTGCTACTCCTTTGAAGAGAATAGCATGCGCCACCGCTGGGCACCATGAATCAGCTATTTTTCCTCCAGTCTGAATGACTGCTTCAACACAATACTGAGATTCTCTCAATGCTCAATGATTTGCTGAAGCACTGACTTACTCATAACAGTGTTGCTTCACATATCTTCATGCGTCACCTTTCACTTCTGTATATATAAGCGTGAAAAAGATGTGGCCATTTTGTTATATTAGCTATCAACCTTTCATCAGCGAGGCGCCACGCAATTTGACATTAATAATGTGTTTTAACGGCAAGAGAGTCCAGTAGGAGGGATAAGTGATGTTTATCAGATGAGTCAGAGTGATTGGAGGGCTCTTGTCCTGTGTCTGTGTGGGTATGTGTGTGTGTTTGGTGGAGTTGGGCTCAGGGTTAATGGTGATTGTTTCGTTTTCTCTGCACCCTGGTGAAATAATTGCCTCAGACTCAGAGATACGTTAGAGCGCAGTGTGGATCCAGCGATGCTCTGATTGTGTGGAAAATGAAAAGTGGGCTGGAATTAGAAATCAGATGCAAAGCGTCTGCGGAGGGGAGAGGAGAAAGCAGGGGAGAAGAACAGCTCTTTAAAGGGAAAGATATTAATAGTGTGCTTAATTATCAGTAATGAAAATACCCATTAAGTTTAACTTTGAATCATTTTATTGTTCATTCACTGCCTCTTTAATGCTTTATTTGCATGAAGTCACTTCTTAAAAATGTACTTTCTTTTAAGTCGGCTCCTGTCGTTTTAACTTATGATATGCATAATGCAGTGTGATGCTCCAGCATCTTTGGGGATAAAGGAGAAAGTTATATTTAGACGAAGCAGACTGCGGTTTTATTATATTAGTGCATGTAATACTAGGTGGAGCTGTTCAAAGTTGTCTCATTAGCATACTAATTGTTTTCTGCTCTTCTCATTTTTGGGCGTTACACTGAACCTGTGCAGTGTGGCCCTGCAGCCTGGGCTTAATGAAAGTGCCCTGCAGGTCTCCAATAACACTTAACTCATTACTCCTTTAAAAAACTCCCTGAAAGAGCCTCATGAGCGACAAGCCCTGTGTACACACGCACATATGGCCTGACTTAAAAAGCAGTTCTTTGATCTTGGCAAAATAAAAAGACTTGGAAGTAATGCTTGCATCTGTTTTGATTATTACGTACAGTTTCTGGATGCTTTTATCTATCAAAATTGAATATCATTTGGATATGAGTCTAAAAAGCACATTGTATAAAACTTCAAACGGATTTCATGAAAGCCATGTAGACCACTGAATGTGAGTCTTGCCTGATAAATTTCACCTCGGTGCAAAATGTCAGACACTCATTTACTACAGTGAAAAGAGTGAAAACTGTATAGTGAACTTCATGATCTTTAAAGGTCACAGGTTAAAAAAAAAAAAGAACAATTGTAACATATATCCTGTCCTTTCCCTCAATTAACAGTGCTGTCTGTTTTGCACAGTGGTTGCTTTCTCATTGGCCACTTATACTTAGATTTCACAGGCTAAATACAGGACACATCAATGAATTATGATTAATGGGGTTTGAATATCCAGCAAAAGAGATATGTTAGTATACAGGTGGTGAAAAAACATTCCCAATACTTCTCAAGTTTTGCCAGAATCTTAAAATATGATGAAGGCTTATGTTATTAAGGCCAGGTACCACACCCATATCAGAATATTTACTCATATCAGAACTAAACTTTACCTGTTAAAAGTATGCATAAATACAATATTTATTTGCATTACAATTTTCTTTTAATGTTTTAAATATGCAAATGAGGCAATAGATCACTAAATATGCATTAATTTGCATATTACAGAAATACATTCTTTAACAAATGCATTTAACTAAATTTTTTGACACCCAATGGTCATACTTTCACATAAGTCATAAACATGACATCAGTAACCAACAGAATCCCAAGAAACAATTAATATTTCAGCACGAATCATTGTCTGTCTCTACATAGACTACTTAATATTATGGAACATTGTGTTTTAGGAATTAACCTTCACAACAATGTATAATTCAATATGGAAACATTTAAAAATGCCTGTTCAACTTCTACTTGGGGAAAAAAACAAAAACAATAAAATTCATGTTATGTGTAGTTAATGGAGTTGGGATAAAAATATAAAAATTGTCAATTTCGTTTGACATATTGTGGAAGTAGGGAAGTTATAGAAGGGAAATCTAAAAATTGGCAATTCAAACATTGTGTGGTGTCTGGCCTTAAATTGTTTAATTTGTATAAATATCATCACATATCCACTGCAATGAAATCTGATGGTACCCCTACTTGATTAATAACAGCTGAAATATTCATGCATATATACATTGCTTTTTTTTTTGCCATCACTAGAAACACTCTTCTCATCTTAAACGCTCTCATCCTGGACAAGCCCACTGTGTTGGGTGGTGAAGATATGACGGCTTTAACAGATCTAACTGTGCAGTTATTCATCCCAAACATGTGGCCATGTCAGGGGTGCCATCAGTGTTTAGCCACGAAAAAAGTCACATATTCACACATTTGCAACCTAGGTGTGTTTCTTTAGCGAACCCAGTGTTGTGGCGAAAAAAGAGCTGCAGTGGGATGAGGTGAGAACCGCTTGAAAAGACTCCCTTCACAGATTGACGGCTGTTGCCATAGTAATAGTGTTAACAGGTCTCTGGTGTTTTGGATTGGATGTACACGGGTGAGTGGAGCCCGACTCGCTAAGTTCTTTCTTCAGAGCAGCGGTTTGATGCCAACTTTGAGAGAGCGCGCCCCGAGCTGCGTGTCATCAGACTGGTTCCAGGAAAAGTGACAGGAACATGCATCATCTGATGATCAACCTCACAGTTATTGAATGATATTTAGTATTTGTATGGGAATGAATAGAAGTCAATTGAAATATGTTCTTTTTCTTACGCTTCCTAACCACAGCGTGCTTGCTACTGCTTTGTATATGCTCTTTCCTTCTTCTCCTTCTCTCTCTTTTATCATTTTTTCTCACTCTCTTTTTCTGTCTCTCACTCACACCCTCTCTCTCTCTCTGTTGCTCTCTCTCTCTGTCTCTCTCTCTCTGTGATCACACAGCAGATGCTGAGAAGGTCACAGCTAACAGAAGTCGGCACTGTGATGCATCCTGAATACAAACCCACAGACTTTGTGCTTCCTTAACCATGACGAGAAAATCTTTACTTTTTTTGTCATGTTGCAGATTTTTTTTTTTTTATGTAACAGTCTTTTGGAGCAGGAACAAGCTATCACATAATTTTAAAAATGTGTGCAAGCTAGACAGTAAAGTGTTTGCCCTCCCTAAGTATAAAGCCTACTCAGAACAATGGGAGCCCCTAAAGCAAGTTGAATCAGGTGATGAGCCCAATCCACTTCCCAAAGCTAGCTGTCTTTGAAATGTGTTCCTGAGGTACATTCACCAAGAAGCAACCGAGCACAACACATATTTTATTTGATATTATTCTTTTTCTTCCTTTCTTTGAATTCTGTCCTGCTCTGTCATCTTTTCATCAACTGTAAAGTATGTATTAAATGCCAACAATAATGATCATAGTCACTCATCCATTTCACAAGGGGCATTTACTAGTTCTTCCTGCATTCGCAACCCATGACAGCAGTTACTTAGTAACAGGTGCGTCCTAGTGAAAGGATTTCAATAATCTAACCCATACCGCTGTGTGACCTTGTTATTAGAATGTGTCCTATGCTGAATGTTACCATTGTGTCTGTGTGTGTGTGCCTTGTTTGTGTGTGTGTCTTCACCCTGCATCTCTAATGACTGCGTGTGAGCAGGTATGACAGGGTCTCAGTATTCTGTCAGGTTTAGGTGATGGAGGTGTTGGTACGGCAGGCAATGTGCTGAGCTTACATTTTCCATCACTAGAAGGAAGAAAGCACTCCGGCAGAGCTGAAGTTTCCATTCTGTGCAGGTTTCCTTCGCACTTCGCCCCCCTATGACTTTACCATGACGTTTCTTACTTTTAGACATGATGTTTTACCTGATAGTTATGGATTATCATAAAGATGGAAGGGTGGAAAGACAGTTTACAAAGTTTATCTGTGATTTTTATGTAAATCCATAAAATAGGCTAGTTAATCTTTGAAATTCAGTTTCCTACTGTGGTTACTTGGAACAATTAGAAAAAATACATTTGGCTTGTACAATGCATAAAGTCAGCCATTTCAGGGTACAAATGGGAAAACAGACATTCAGGACTAATACAGGTTCTCTTTTGTGGTTATATTCTTTCGCTCATACAGTGGGGTCTGAGACCACATTGAAAATCTGGGATTTTTTTCATTGCCACTGTATGGCACTCTAAAACGCTTTGCTGAAACTGG
>JAOUQW010000009.1:4941632-4952798 GCA_028565825.1 Olivaichthys viedmensis
CCGGCTGCAAGGCAAATCACAAGTATACACATATATATATATATAAATCCACAACATTAACTGTAACTATAGATGGATAAAAAGTACAATGTGTCTTTTTTTATTTTATCAAAAAAATGTGTAATTGTTTGCAAATTGCTGTGGTATAAACAGAATAAAACATTTCGGGACGTGCTGTTGTTGGAAAATAATCAAATAAGCCTGTCGTGCTTTATTCACACCTTGACTAAAGTCCACTGCAGTCTGGAACTACAACAGATGAACCTGATATATAAATACAACAACACTGTATCCTCTTCCTGCACTTTTATAATAATTATAATAAACCTTTATTTCTATTCATATATCTGTCATACATGCCATGTAGCTTATGATGTTTTACATATGATTAATGGAACACAACACAGTAACGTACATTCTGATCATTTAAACATGAACTGAAATACAAGAAAAGGATTACAAATCTGGGAATGGAAAACTAACGAACTTCACTTGTTCGCCTCTGAAACGCTATTGACACGTGCCAATGATGTCACGCACACATACACACTGAATTATGGAAGCGGTGACTCTCAAACACGCACTTTTGCAATAATCATTTGTCTTTTCTTTTTTTTTTCTGAAACGTTATAGCAGTATAGTAGCAGCTTTATAATCTTTTTTATAGAATTAAAAAAGGAGACTGTTAAAAGTGCTTTAATAAGTATACCCCAGTTGTTCACAGAGAGTTTAGCACCATGACAGCTTCATTTTCTTTCTTACTGTGGTGTTGTGTAGAGTTTGTTCTTATCAGCTATACGTTAATCAATCTGCAAAAAAAAAAGAAGAGCAGATGGACTGAGAAGTGAGAAAGACACAGACAGACAGACAGACAGACAGACAGACAGACAGACAGACAGACAGACAGACAGCGTGTGTGTGTGTGTGTGCGCGTGTGCGTGTGTGTGTGTGTGTGTAAGGAGAGCAGAGCACCCTGGAGACGCTGCGAGTGTCTTGCCTCCAAGTCCAAGTTTCTCTCTCTCTCTCTCTCTCTCTCTCTCTTTTACACACTCACTCTCCCTCTCACCTGCTGTGCGTGTGTGTGTGTAATATTAGTGAGGGAAGAGCAGTGTGAGCAGCTCCGCTTTCTCTCACTCTCTCTCGCTCTCTCTCTCTTGCCCGCGCTGGCTGCTGCTGATGCTGGCGACTTGCGCTAGGCTGTTTACTCATAATTCATACGGAGGGATTCTGCCCTGATCCACTATGCTCGCCTCCATCTGGTACGCCAAGAAGCTGGGACACAGGCTTGTGCAGAACGCCAGAAAAGCCAAAATGCAGAAGGTAGGGATCGGGGTTGATACTATACGTTTAGACACGCTGTTCCGAGGGCTGGACATTGATATGACTTTATTTGTAGTGCTGCTTTGAAACTACTTGAATGCCGAAGCTGATTGTGATGTCACGCCTTGAATACGTTTGGCTAACTGACAGTAAATAAAGGACTGTGGATATAAAGCTATAATCTTGGAGTTATAATCTTGGATTTAGTTTGAGTTGGTTTGATTGTCTTATGGATTGTAGAGGTATTCTGAGGGCTTAGTAAAACCCTTTTTGTCTGGTGTTTGAATGGCTTCTCAAGCATCTTATTGAGCGAGGGCGAGTGTAACAAGAGCTGATCCCAGGCTCATGACCTCGATGCTCATGAAGGGGTTTATAAGGATCTTTATCTTTCTCCTTAGCTACAGCAAATGCTCCGTCTCTCTTTCTCTCTCTCTCAAAAAGTTTACCAATCTTTACCGTGATTTGTTTTAAGTCAGATTCTGAGCCATATATCAGTGTTGTGTAAGCTTAATACCTAGAATATCGGGCACAGCTCTGTGATCCAACTGAAAAACTCCATCCCTCTCAGAAACTCTTTTCGGCTGAGTGGCCACAAACTGATTAACATCGATGTATACATGCCGGTACCTGAACTCTCTACCATGATACACAAATACTCCTGACAGGTTGAAACATGAGGAAAGCTACCTCAAGACCTCATGCCCAGGTGTTTGCTCTTTTTTTTTTTTTTTTTTACCCTATTTTCTTTCAATTTAGTTGTCCAGTTCCCACCCAGTAGCTAGTGTACCCCAAAGCCAGACAACTGCCAACCAGGTTAACACATGCTTCGTCCGAGACACGTGAAGCCAGCCACATCTTTTCGAACTGCTGCTCATGCCCTATTCTGTACACATGAGCTAAGGTGTATTTACATGACTAAAAGCATATATTTAAATGTTCATATATTTGTTCATACATTCAGCAGTGTTATTTTTGTGTAAACTATTATGACTTATCTCAAAACGTTCTAGCCACATTCTGTTAATCTGGATTTCTCTAGGACCATTGGTGTTTCTTAGTGCTTCTCCCCAGTTTATTTCCATGTCCGAGACAAATCATGTTTAAAAAACAAAACAAAAAAACCCATCGGTTTTGTGAGAGGAGTTTGAATCTGACTCGGCTGGACTGCTTCGTGTTGGTGTTTATTGTAATTTGCTAAATTTCTCTCACCCAGAGAGCAGGGCCAATTAAATTCTTTCGGACTCCTGGCCATGATTAGCTGTGGCATTTCCAGGATTGGAACTTGTGATCTTCCGGCGTTAGAGTGAACTCTTAGACTGTTGTACTACTTGGGAGCCCCAGGTGTGTGATTGTGCATATCAAAGACAAGGAAGAGAAAACTGAGTCATGAGAATGTGCACTGCAGAACTGGAATTTCCCATCCCAGCATCAGGTGAAATACCTTTCAACATCTATACCCAAAAATGGACCTAGGGCAGTTTTGAACTGGCGTTTGTTTTATTGTGTATTTTACTTGCAGGCTGCATTAAGATTACCGGCAGCCCATGCTTGGCCCGTGATGTGCTTCCCTGCTCTTTATGTTTTTATGCAGTACCGATATAAAATAAGCAATTTGGTCCATTTCCATTGTGTCTATATGGCAGATTTTGTTGTATCTGTTGCCACAAAGCAGGAGTTTTGCTCTTCAGCTAAAACAGAATCTGAAATGGGAATGTCAGTATGCTTAGACTAAATGGATCCTTGATTGGACATGGGTAGGTGAGATGCTGCCTGTCACGGTTATGTAGTATGCTGATTATGCGAGGCAGGCTGGAATGTGTGTGTGTGTATGCGTGTAAGATTGAGAATGTGTCACTGTTTCGCTGCAGTTGAGAGATTGCTTGCCTTATCACTCTCTCCAGCAACAGCAGCAGGATTCAGAATTCCAGCAACATGCTTCACTTCCCTCAGTTCACACACATACCTGTAGCTATAAAGAAATTCCTTGCTCATGTGTCTGCACGTGTCTTCATTATTTTTTATTGAAACACCTTTGTAGTTGCTGCTTAGCAACATACAACTTGGGTGAAGTAACCAGTAATCTTTTTGTCATTCTCTCTCTTTCTTTCACTCATTCACACCCACTCTTAGTCACTCTTACTCACGCACACCAGGATGGTTCATGTGAAGAGGAGAGCCATTGATTGGATTCTCAAGGACATATCACATAGCCTGTATGCTAACAAAGGTTCTGGCTACATACTTGAGCCTCTTCAGGATAAAGAGAAATTACCACATGGTATATGATCTATATGGCAGCAAGTCATCAATAATTACATCCAAGTTCATCCAGTTTGAAGGGCCACAGCAGTTCATACAGTTAAGGGCAAAAGTTTGCATCCCCTATTATTTTGAATTTTAAAAAAAGAAGAGAAAAATGTATCTGTATTTTACAATTTATCTACAAAAAAGAAAATTCAAAAATGTAAAAAAATTTGTGAGTGTATATCCTGTAACAAGACAACAATCCAAAACATAAGGCAAAATCAACAGAAAAATATTTTTGAAAAGACGTTTTGCCATGACCCTTTCCATCTCCAGACCTGAAGAAGGCAGTGTATGACATCTAGCAGCATGAAAACAGATATGTCAGGACGAATGTGTGGGGTGGTGGGCTAAGATTATATATATATTGTCTTCTTCATTTTGCCCTAAGGGTATGCAAACGTTTGCACTCGACTGTTCTTTGTTTTTTCCTGCTCTAAATCACACCAGGTTCAATACATTTAAGCATAGTGACCTATGTTGTGCACCTCATATAGGAATGTAGCACTTTTAATGCATGTGATGAACGTTATTAAGTGCTAACGTGATTTCTGCTCTCATAAGGGCTTTGTAAAATGTGGCCTACAGTGAAAATCCTTTGGGTAAATATTTATCTGTTTATAGTTTATTTGCACATCACCATATTAATCTAAAGAAAACTATCATTTACAAACCATGGTTATATCATGGTTATTATGGTATGCCTGTCATCATTTTAATATTACTTTAGTCACTATTTCGTCCTTCCAGTAAACACAATTGAGCTGACTTAGTTTTAAAATGTTGCAAAAAATGTTTGATAAGAGTGCTATTATTGTGTGATGAATTTCACTAAGAGATTGTGTAACTCTTTTTAAAGTGTTTTTATTTTATTTTATTTTAAATAACGCTAGAATATCACACAAATGTACAAGGCCTTTCCATAGTTACATATCCGTTACATCGTTGAGACAGAATAGCAAGCCTCGACCAGGGTAAGTTTAAGAAGCAGCTAAACTATGGATTCTTCTTCCTTATCAAATATCAACCTAAAATTAAATGATGTCTTTCAACCATATAGCAGCCTATCATGGTGTCACAAGAGTAAAACCATGGTAATGTTGGTTATCACAACCATAGCTACCATAAGATACCATTGTGAAACTGAAATAAACATAATTACCCTAAAGCACCATTGTAAAACCAGAGTAGTGTAATGGTTTAGACCATAATTACCATTAACTACCATAGTGTATCATAGTAAAACCATATCAAGCTATAGGGAATTATAGTGAAAAGAATATACTATATCTATTTCTTCCCATCCACAATGTTGTACAGACTACTTTTTTGCTGTTTAGACATTTCTGGTGCCTAGTGTACATAGATGTGGGTAAAGTTTGAGTCTCTAGGGTGTTTAAATTTGAGGCCGTCCCAGAATTTCAGTACCATTTTTACATACAGCAAATTGTTCAGCTAAATGTGGATACAGAAGCTTCTAGAGCTTTGTTTAGCATGCACTGCCCTGGATCTGCGCTGACCCATCTTGTATGTGATTACTGGGGAGGAGACGGTTTGTCTCGGATGGAGACAGATTGGCGGTAATGGCTGCTCTTTGATTAGGCCCTGGCACAAGGCCACTGCATGCATGCTCGTCTTTGTGTGTGTGCGAAGCTGGCTGTGAGAGTGTGTGAGGTTCGAGATTGTTCTTGGTTGGGAAACTTGCTAATTAGGCTATAAGAGCACCCCTTTCCATCCTTCCACCCAGCAGTTAGGCAGGAGGACTCTCCAGATGCCTGCCTTGGCAGTGTGGACTCTAGTAAAACATGGCTACAGCTCCATTAGTCATGGCTGTACCAGTGGTGGCAGCTCCTGAAGGCTTTTGAATAGCAGGGTAGCCTGGGTCCAGTTTATTTGTGTGAGCAAGGCACAGATGCACTACAGTAATTCTTCCCACAATGTCTCCCTCTCCTCTCACTTAGCTGAGTCAAGCCCAGTTGGCTGTATTACATCCCATAATAATCAACATTTCACGTTGCTCTTCAGCCCCCACCAAATCCTGCTGTGTAACAGAGAAACACATCAACCAAAAACACTCTTTTCATTATTGTGTTATCAGAAATGCCACCTCAATAATTTTTCTAATATGCCAATTGCCTCCTGAGGGAGCAAAATTAAATTGTTAAATTATTAAAGGTTTTTTAGTGCTATGGAAGAAATCCATTTTATTAGTCCTCATGGAGCATAGCAGTAGTGAAACACACTTCTTAACACGACTGTTTTAAGTGACTCCCACATTAAGTCATATTTAGTCTAGTAAAGATTCTTGAATGCGGTTCTGTGGCATCAGTGGCTCAAAAACTGCTCATGTGAAGCCACCGATCTCTAACCACTGCAATTAATGTTAAGAATATAGGGGAAACCGCTGCCTCTTTCTCTCTGTTTCTCTCTCCTCTGTTTGACCTGTGAGTCTCAGGTACAGTTTCTCATACGTGCCTGGTGTTTCAAGCCTCCCCCTGTCCTTTAGAGTATTCTTTTGGACGCAAAGTGCCAATAGTGTGTGTGTGGTTATGAATAAATCCAGCTCCCGCACTAGAACAAATCAATATTTAGAACGTGAAAACAAGACAAAATGTGACGTGAGAATAGATCCGCTAAAACCTCCTACAAATGAAAAGAAATGGAAGATAAAATGAACTTTTAAGTTTGGCAGCACATTTACTGTGCTTTTTAAAGCCGTTGACAGGAAGGGCCGTTTAAAGGGTTATGGATTTATTGAGTTCTTGAAGTCTATTGATTTTTTTATTGCCTTTAGCCGTCATCCTTTATCTCCTTTCATCTCCTCAATAAAATGGCATCCTATTGCGGTTAGTGTGTCAAATGCATCCAAATAAATATGATTTTGTGAATAAGGAGAGGACAGGAAATCAGCATTCACACTCTCCGAGACAAAAATTGTTTAAATGCCGCTCCATGACAGGTTGTGGTAGCTCCTTGAGTGGGAGGGTTTTGTTGGATGTTAGATTGTTGGTGTGTCTCCAGTCTGTTTGGGAATATAACTGGCCCTCAATACCATAACCTCCGCTTGCATTACAAAATCATATCTGAATGGCTTTTTCACAGCCAGCAACTGACATGTATCAGTCATTTAGATGCCTAATATTTTGCCAAAAACCATCCATCTGATTTTTGTTTTGCTTAAAATAGGGCTAGTCGATATGGCCAAAAATCTTATCATGATATACAGTATCTTTTCCATATCATATCGATATCGATATGTTTCATGATGCTAGATTTTAAATCTGAATATTTTGAAGGCTGAAGAAAACGAAAGGCTTATTCTGATGTAATACAGATTTTTTGAATAATACAAATTCTAAAAATATAAATCGAGTACAATGAGAGCATTCATCATCCAACATCATTTCAACTGTCTTAACAGTCAACAAGAACAGAATGTATGAGGAAAGCCATGATAAATATTTAATAGTACCCAGAAATTTTACATTTAAATTAAACATAAATTGAGCTTGTAAACACATATTAACCTTGTTGATCGCTGCTACAGATTTTTCGTTAGAAATACCTGTCCACTCTCTGTCCACTGTCTCTGTCAAAGAACTTTACAAAGAACGCCATTCTGTGTGACATCTGGTTTAAGAAAACCGAACCGATTCCACACTGCGGAGGATGGCCTATTATATAGATAGCTGGCTAACTAGTGAACTCGTATCATAACACTGGTTTGAGCGAACTGTGTGCTTTCTGTGTTATTTCCTCTCCCTCTCTGTCTGTGGAGTAAGTTACACATCGCCACCTACTGAACTGAAATAGAAAGTTAAAAAGTTTAAGCCTTTGCTGCTGCTACTGGATTGAAGGACAGAATGGCGTAACTTTTTTATGGCTCAAACGTGAATAATCGATACTGCAAAAAAGAACGTTTTATTTTGATGATTATTGTTATTGTTATATCATCAGGCCTAATTAAAAATATATTTAGATGTTTTCAGTATGGCTGATTTGCATATGTGTTGAGTGATTATGTGTTAAGGGGCTTTGAAATAATGCAACTAATGCATTTGGCTGGAAAAACATATGCACATGGTAATCAAACCTCTCAACCCCCTCAGTACGGCTTTAAATGATTCTTCTGTCATGGATGTAGTGCTGTTTTATGTGAAATCCTTACGCAGCTGTGGGGCGAGTTCTCGGTGAGTTTAAGCTATGGGTCTTAACCAGGCAGCTCTCCTGTGAGGACAAACGTTATTAAAGCAAGTCGTGCTGAAAGCCTCTTTTTGCTCTTCTCCCCCAATTGCCTCCATCAGCGTTCATTGCAGCACACCGACTTCTTAAATTGGTTTTCTGGAAAAGGAGCCGGTCTTCCTGATTCATTTAACAGAATCCTGTAGGGCCGCATTGCTTCCTGCATTCGTCTTAGAATATGGCTTGCTTATATTTTGCTTGTAAAATGAGGCTGCTCCATTAACTAAATAACGAGGAGGGTTTTGTTTTTTATGATGAATGTCTGCGTTTAGCGTTTCGGCAGCGGTGCTGAGTTCTGCTGTGAACACAGAGAGCTGGGCCAGCATGTTTTAACATTATTACAGCGGAGGAAAAACGTTGCATAGACATTTTTTAACAGGACCTCAGGACTCATTTTCTAAATTAATTAGTATATTAAATTAATTATTACAGCACTGGAGGGCAAAAAAAAGTGTGCAGATGTTTCTCAATATCTCACCATTATTGATTTTCTTAATTAAATGGGAAAGGGATGAAAGAATTGGTGCACTTTATCATTATGTAGTCTTATGTTGACATTGATTTATGCACATAATATTTGAGGAAGGTACTTATGATAGCACAACATAATGCTGGGATGGAAATGTGATGGTGTTATAAAAAGGAGCTTTCCAGCACCTAAGCCCGCTTCTCCTCAATTTTCACATGCGCTTGCTATCCTGCAGTGTTGTCTGGAATTGAAATAATGTACCTGCACAAACTCAACTGCATAGATTAACATCTCAGTGTGACTTATCTATTTCTGCTCATGAGCCGTTTCATTTGTGAAGCCGTGTGCATTTTTGATTTCCCTACCAATATAGCAGCAGCCACTTTCTGTTGTAGTAGATGATAATAGTCTGGAAAGGTGAAGGCCAGGAGAAGTTTCTTATTTATTTAGTTTTTCCTCTACTGCTGGTTGGCTAGCTATCTTAAAGTCAAGCTGTCAGGGGAACTGTTAATTGACAGATGCTGTATGACTACGGAGACACCTGACTGGCTGATATGACTCTTAGCAGAGAGAGAGAGAGATGTTCCAGCTGTTCTTCACTCACAACCATGAGCTGGCCAATAAAATGAAAGCTCCTGTGGTCTCCCAGCCATGTATGACATATGGCACTGCTGGGAACCAAACCTGAATCCCAGTAGTAGGACGCTCACCGCTGACTGAGCCACTCGGGGCCATTAAGATAATCATTGCACTTTCTGATGGGTTGGCAGCAGTAAGGGCTGTAGAGACTGAGGCATTACTCCTTGACAAAACTTTGGCAGCATTTTCTTTGGTCTCTCTCCTTATGTCCTCTCTTTCACTATTCCTAATAAAAAGTAAGTTGCTTAACTGTAGGGCTCTGCTGACATGAATCTCAATTTTCGCAATCTCAGCATAATCAGTACATTAGCATGTTTGTTCTTAGTAGAGCTGGGCAAGACGACAATATGAAATCGATATTGCAATAAAGTCACAATACGCCTCGTATCGTGATACTTTCATAACACTGACCAACTCTAGTGTTACTCAGAGGAGCAAGTAGCAAGTTGGACATTAAAATGTATCTTTGTACCAATTGTTGCATTTCTTGTCAATTTTAGCATTGAAACCATAGTTTATCTTAGATTTTTTTTAAACATTTTATGTGGAACTACAATTTTGTTGCCACTTTGTAAGAAAACCCATTTTACTTTACAGCCACAACACTGCAGCCAGTCTAAACACAAAAATCAGTGAGCTTTAGATTGAAATGAAAGTTGTTCCAAAAAGTTTTTAACCAGAGTGACTAACATGGACGTCAGGCTTTTCAAAATAGTGTGGGGTTGGAGGCCACATGAGGTTTCAGGAAAAAGCAGTGGCGTGTCGACAAGAGTAGGTGTTCTGACATGAGTAGGTGTTTTGTAGTGTTTGTGTGTGTGTCGACCTCGTACTCCAGCCAGTGTGTCAGTGACTGGGTGCTTCAGCAGAACCTCGCTCTTTTTCTCTATCTGTATCCACAAGAGTCAAGGGCACAGTACCCTAATTTATGTCAACTTAAAGTTATAGTCTAGAGTTTCTTCCCAGGTGCCACATATTTTTACACAGCAACAGATCATGCAATATAGTAAATTCACAACAGTATGCTAAGTCACATTATAATGAAATGCTATATTAAAATGGCATTTGAAATGTGGTGTTAATGAGGGACTGTGTTGTACATAGAGGACTAAGAATGTGATTGAGCTACATTTTTATTCCACTAGAGAGTGAATTAGCACTATTTTAATAAACATCCTGAGACCGGAACCCTGCTTCTTAGTCTCTATTTTTTAAATCATCTCTCGCTCTCCCCTCTCTCTCTCTCTCTCTCTCTCTGTCTCTCTGTTTGTGGAGGAAATTATAATAGGGTTTGACCAATTTCTGCATGTCTGATTGCCTGCAGTCTTTCATACCCATTTTGTTCAGAAATAGGTTCAATATATTCTTCTTTATCTAAGATGAAAAGTTCTTTGATATCTTACTGGGTGTCAAAATTAATTGACTTTTTTCCCCTTTTTTTCAGTCTGTGTGCTCAAAAATAACCCTAAGCTCTGTCAGTTTAAATTCATTATTTGAAACCCTGTTTGGCCGACCGCTTCGTTTATGCCATAATTGGAAAGACAAATTGTGGCGAGGTTTTTGTAATTCAGGAGGGATGTGCTGTCTGGCTTTGACAGGTGATTTCGAGCAGCGATGGCGCTCTGTAAAGTGAGATTTGAGTGTGGGGGCTGATTCCCCCTGGGTCACTGCCTCACTCATAGCCCTGTCTGCTCATAGACAGGCTGCCAGACCCCATACCCACCGATGCGCCCTTCATGCGCTGCCCTGCGTCTAATAGCTCACTGACAGCTAGAGTCACAGGCCTGGGAGGACAGACACACAAACTAAACACACACACATAGATAAAACCTGGGGATTTAGTTCAGCAGTGTTTGGTCAGATTTGTATTAATTATTTTATGCTAAATGGTTAAATGATAGACAGAGGAATATGTTTTATTGTCATTTATCACAATTGAGATTAGAGTATTATGGTTCAAGTCTGTGGTCCGCCTCGATGACGTTAGATGTGTAATTCTACCTGGAATATTTGTTCAATATCAACTTAGTTGCGTTTGATAACTGATTGTAAAGAAGCTCACAGAAGTGTGACATGATGATCTATTGAATTGCAAAGAATATTAGCACATACTTACACATAAGCGCATACAGATGGTTTATAGTTCTGTCTTGAAAGCATCAATGTACAAAATGTCACAATCAGACTTTGGCTTA
>JAOUQW010000009.1:4986245-5006305 GCA_028565825.1 Olivaichthys viedmensis
ACACTCTCACCATCTTCTCAACCAGCTTCATGAGGGAGCTTCACCCAGGAGCCTTTTCTTAAACTTCCCTAATAGACTTGTTGTTCTGCTTCTCCTGACGCTCTAAATCATAAACTACTGGTTTGGGTAAACTATTTAATTTAAAGTAAAAACTTCGTATTACAAAAATACATTTTGATTCAGAAATAAATGTAAACATGGGCATTAACTTTCAACCAAATTTCAACCTTAAGCCTTTATCAAAATGTCTTTAAGACACGGAAAAAAAGTGTCCAAACCTTTGACTGGTACTGTATATATTTAAGAATATATTTAAATGTAGGTGCATAACTCGGTCATCCTACAGAATTTGGTTTCAGCATCAGTGTCTGTGTTTCTTCGCTAATCTGTACTGAATGTTAAAGCTGAGAGTGGTTTGGGCTGTGGCTGGTGTGGGAAACAGCATGACTAAAACCTTCTCTAAAACTGTTTATCTCTATTTTTTTTATTCCTCTGCCTGATCCAGATGGGAGAGATTGAAACTGTGACTGACAGTGCTGAGAGCGCTGGGGATCAGGAGCTTTTGTCCCACAATTCACCTTGAAATAGGCTCAGGACAAACGTCCGACTGGATCGCTGACTTTCTTTAGCTGTGGCTTTAAGTAAATAGCCTTCACACACACACACACACAGACACACACACACACACACACACACACCTAAAAGCAGAACAAATCTAGGGTGTATGGTGTGACTAGCTGGCTATAATTGTGTAGCAAATGTTATTAAAACCTACAACTAGCGCTGTTGTGTCCAGACAACACAAACACGGTCCCCAAGTTTCCTTTACAGCTCTAATAAAGGGTGAGACTATTATACAGGTCTGGATAATGCGGCCTAAATAATGCGGAGACGCAGAGACGCCGAGAAGACGGCCGTATCCTCTCAGAGCCGAGGTGAAAACCTCGCAGTTGTAGGAGCAAGTGGAGCGAGGAGAAGTGACACAGGACGTTTCCCTCATGAACACTGCAGTCAGCAGCTTCAAATATTTATGACTGCGCTCATGTAGCGCTTTTTAACCTTCCGCTAACCCCATTTAAGCATTAGCCGCTTCTTTAAAAGTTTCCCTGGGCCGGGAGAAAGGAAAACAGATTTGAGCCGGGATGACAGTGCGTCTCTTTCTCTTTTTTTTTCTCCCTCTTTTCCTCGCCTCTTCATCATGTTCTATTCATTTATGTGCTTGTTTATTTGCTTTTATTTTTGAAAAATCTCGTATGCACGTATACAGTCCTTTATGGATCCCCTCTACGTCACCTGATAACCCCTTTATTTTTATTGTCATGTTTTTTATATTTCATGTTATTTTTCCACTCTGGTTGTGTAACTGTACTGTCTATACATGCTGAATGTTGTACCCGAGTTGTAAAACTGCACGACAGTGTGTCGAAGAGAATTGATGCAGGTTTAAAGACAAAGGCTGCGAAACACCTACACACTGATTTTAGTTTAGTTTTTTACTGTTTACTGCTTTTTATAATATTTTTTTTAATATTCAGGAACTTTAAATATCATTATTTTTGAAAAGCATTTTCGCTTCACAGAATTTTCCCATGTGCCTAAAACTTTTGCACAGTACTGTACTAGGTTTTCAGCTGTTTAGGAAACGTAGGGGGATTTGTTGAAACATTGTACCTTCTTCTGTTTTTGGATTAGGGTAAGTAGTCTGACATCTCAGTTTGCGACGGTTAAAACTGATCAGAAAGCCCCAAAAACAGCTCTGTAAGATTTTCAACTGTAATGTGCTCAGGAAGGCACAGCGTTTAATTAAAGACCCTCCACGGGTTTGAGCTGCTTCCTTCCGGTCGTCACTTTAAACTCCTAAAAGCTAACAGACGTGTGTACAAAACGTCTAAAGCTATACAAGTAGTAAATAAAGACAGGGAGGTCTTCTGGACTTCATGCTGCTTGATTGCTGTCTTGCACTACTGACTGTTTTTAGATGTCTGTATGTTAATGTGCTTTTGTGTTTGTTTTATGTCGGCTATTCTGTATTGTGTTTTATTTAGGCCATAAGCAGGAAAAGACACTTGTGCATAATAAAGTTAATCGAATCTAATCTAATCGAATCTAAAGATGCTTTTTGTTTCTAGTCTCTTTGGTTTTATGTTTATGAACCTTGTTTCCCACTGAAGCTTAATGTGTTAACTGTTTTTTTTTTGGAATAACAGATATAAAATATACGATTTTAATAAGAATTCAGTAGCAGATAATATCACACATTTCAATTAGGTTCCTTTGTTAAAACTGGCTCTATCAGTGTGAGAAATATCATGTAATTCATAAAAAAAAAACATGCAAAATAAAACCAGGTGGCTGTATATGTTACTAAAACCATTCCATCAGCTGGTTTTACAATAATCAATTAGCTGGGTAGCTTAAAAAAACAACAAAAAACCCTCCCCCCACCACCAAAAAACAAGGAAGTAAAAGACTTAAAATATGTCAACGTAGTTAAAACAAAGTGTCCACAAAGTCATCTGGGCTGATTTGAATTTGGACAGACAGTGTAAAGACAGAAAGGACATTGGTGAGTCCTCGAGAGGGCCGAGAGAGTCCTAACACTCGTGGCTTATTGCTGAAGCGTGATCCGCTCCTGATTTTAATATATGTATAAATATGTGCCACTGGAGGCGTGTGGATGGAGTGAGAGGCTACAGGGAAATGTCAGCTTGGCGAGTGGCCCGTCTGTAGTCACGCACCGACACACACTGACGCGTCCCCGAGTGCCCCTCATACACACACGCGCGCACACACCCACGCGCGCACACACACACATACATTTACATATCGCCCCTTTTGTGACTGCAGCTCGATTGTGAGTCAGGAAACTTTTCACAAACTGTATGCCAGGATTTATTTTATTTTTTATTTTTTTTGGGAATGGAAGTTTCCACCCCCACCCCCCCCTCATCAACTTAACCCTTAGCAAATGTGACTTGGTGCAATTCTGTGAGAGAAAAACACTTGACAGCCAGTTGCTCTGTATGGAAATTCTCCTCCGTCTCCTGACAAGTTTCCTCGCCCGCTTATCTCTCTTCCTGGCTTGTTTTGTCCTAAGACATCCCTGTAAGCAGGGCTCTATTTTACACAGCGTGCGGGGCCGAGTCGCAGGCTTCGCATGGAGAAGAGCACGAATCCATAATTCAATAAGGTGAGGAGGGTGTGGGGGAGAGTGAGGATAAGGTGCTCTTAGCAACTGTAAGGTGAACTTTTCCTCTTTTAACCACAGGTGACAGGGGCAGCGTCCGGCTCTGAGAAAACCTTTTAGATAAAGAGGGACCTTTTACAGGGTTGAACACAGGACACACCATGGCTTCATCTCACACACACACACACACACACACACACAAACAAACACAATACAGTAGCAAAAAATACAGTACATGATCTTAGCATTATTTATATAGTATTACAAGGCTCAACTATAAATCTACACTTTAAGGTTACTTTAAATTTACATGATCAAAATTCTGAGACATTTAGAAAGAAGATTTTTGAACAGTGGCCAAACACAGATAGAACCTTATTATTCTGTAATAATAATGTTTAATGAGGATCTATCTGGCTGATTCTTATTAATCAATCCCTCAACCTCAATACATAACTAATAAAATGGTATAACTCAGCAGAGAAAGACATTTTTAAGCCTATTAAGACGACATGCAGATAGAACCTCATAAAACCAAGTTTATCTACGAGTTTGACGATATAACTTTTTGTTTTATTCAAATATTACACCAAAAAGCTTGGCAAAAAAAAAAAAAAAAAACCTAACACCACAAGAGAATAAAGTATCCCCCAGTAGTGAATTCAACAAATTCAAAATGTTGCTCAAAAGCAAGAGACAAAGCCGTGAGTGGTTATGAAGTATGTGGTTAACTCATTTTCTGCGTTAAGGTAAAGGTTGTGTGTGAATGATCATTAGGTTGTGAGCACTTGGTTTAAGAACCAAGTTCTTAAACTTGGACTGTGTTTTGTCTTGTGGCTTTGACTAAATGCATCTGTGAAATAGGAAACGTAATGCAAACGTAGCTTCTAAAGAAACTGAGGGAGAAGTTACATTAATAAAAATGCACTATCCATTAGTATCATAGCTTTTTAATTAGGCAGTGTGAGCACTAGCATGCAATTAATTAATTGTAAATACCATCTTAAATAGAAATGATGCGGCTACGTGGGTTGCTAAAACAATTGTGCAATCTTAGAGCATCTTTAAAAGTAGAAACAAATGAGCTGAGCAGCTCTGGCTTGAGTAAAAATTAATAAATGAGAGAATAAAAATAGAGTCAACACACTTAACCCTTGTGTAGTCTTAACATTCTGTATACTCTCTTTATCCTAAGTGTCAAAAATGACCCTAAGACAATCTTTGTACCCTGGTGGTGTACAGCTTTCATGAAAATATAAGCAAAGGCAATGTTTCACTTTTTCTAATGTTAGGGTCACTCTAGGAAGATTCACCAAATTTCAAGTTGAAAAAATATCATTTAGGGGGTTTTCTCTGCTGTTAAACATAGTGGCGGCTCATGTTTGACCCTTAAGACAACACAAGGGTTAAGGAGTTAAAGTCAGCCAGGAAGAAAAATTCAAACATTGCCTCATGGATACGTGTGATGCTGGCTTCAAATGAGGAAAAAAAAGGAATCTTAGGAAAACCTGCTACCTTCCTAATGGGATTGCCTTTATCTCGGAAGCGCGTGTTTAATAAAAATGCTCCCTACATTTAATGGAATAGTAGTGACGGTATTTCAGAGTGTCCTCAATAACAATACCTTGTGTGTTGAATATCGTGGTATATTGTATATGCTGTACACTGTCCGGTCCTTGTGAACTCCAGAGCAAGGGAAATGCGATGTTATATGCCAGTATTGTTCAACATAATTAATTATTACAAGGCTGCAGAGGAACTAGAGAAAATAATTACAGTGACAAAAGAAGACAAAGGAAACATTTAAAAAGAAGTCTGCACCGTCGACGTCCACTTTGACCGCCGCATTCATTAAAACAGTTCACCGATACACAAAGCTCATTCCGACGCACTCGCAGTGCCCACTAAGCACATATTGGCATGAAAGACATAACAGCCTGGGAACGAGATAAAAAGTACATCCATTACATAAAAACAATGCCTGTTTAATGCAGGCCAGAATCTCTCCTCCCACTGCTGATAACAGACCAGGTTTCATTCCAACCAAACGTCTATAAGCACATTAGAGTTTCTTGTTTTTTTTAAATTTATTTTTAAACACAAAAATATAGCTCTTCGTGTCTCGAGTATTAATAAACTCTGCACTCAGCATAAAACCCACTGTAATATTATAATAAATAGGTCGTTTTACAACAATTTATTATTGCAGAAAACCAAAGCGGAGAGACCTTTTTAGCACTCCTTTGATTTAAACAGTCTTTTACTCTCAGAGTATTTCAAATAGGGGTGTAAAGATTCACCGATTTGAAAAAGGTGATGAAAGGAGGCGTGGCCTCTGTGCCTGTCAGTCCCAGTAAAGGGGGCGTGTACTCTGCTTGTCTTAGAGATGGAGGCGTGGCCTCTGTGCCAGTAAAGGAAGTGTGGCCTCTGAGTCTGTAACTGTTCTCACACTCCTCAAAAATTAACACTTTTTTTTCAAATAAAATCAAACCGTTTGCACGATTCTGAATCACATCATATTGAATTGAATCATTAATTCGTATTTAGATCATTAAGCACGTATCAAGATGTGTATGTCTCAGAAGGAGATACACACTCAGAGGACACACTTCTAATTTTTAAATAAATAAACATGTAAGGTGTACAGACATGTACCCTACAGGGCAAATCTAAAATCAGGTTTACAACACTAGCTTTGAGATAACGAACAGGAACATGCTTATTAACATAGAACAAAAGGAATAGGAAATTCCGATACACAAAGAATGTATGTGCTTTGCATATAAAATCAATAATGCGTGAGAGAAGATTACTGCAGACCAATGAAAAATATTCTGGAACAGACTTCTTTGGTTAAATTACATGTCGATAAACATGATGTGTGGTGTTGGATGTTGACAGATGGACTTAATTGTAAAATACTTCCATATTTTTGGCCTGTAGCATAGATCATTAAAGTGCTGAACCTCAATGCACTGTTATCCTTGAATTGAGACTATCATTAACAGCTTTATATTGACAGGTTTCCTTATTGCCGCCGAGGCCGTGCAGATTTTTTTTTATGATTGTTGTCGCACTTGAAGAACGATGGCAACGTATAAAAGTGAGGAGTAAACTCGTTCGGGCGCTCTGACATTTTAGGGAGCCCTCTCAGCGTTATAAAGGTGCCGGAGAGATGGATGAGGGAGAGGGAGCGGACCATGAAAGAGTAATGGGGCAGGGACGGGGAGGGAGGAGGATGGAGAAAGTGGGAGAGAATTAGGTTGGAAAAAATGGGAAATTAAGGATGAAAGAGGAATGAACATGAACTCACTTGAGGGAAGATGGAGGACAATGAGAGGGGAAAGAAAAAGAGAAACTGAGAGGTCTTGACTTTATAGTGAATTGGAAGATACTCGTTCCAGATACTCGTTCCTAGTCGCAGCTCCTGAACCAACCGCTGAGGCTCACCGTGCTGCTACGGGCTTCAAGTGTTGGATTTAGCAAAAAGAGAATGATTGTAAGAGTGTTTTTTTTGCTGCAAATATCAGTAACAAATTCAAAGAGCAAACGTTTTCGGGTCATTCTGACACTATTGATAGGGATTCATTGAACACGTGCAATTTATATACAAGACATTTCCCTCCAGAATGTTTATTATAGAAGGAATACAGTTGATTTGGGCTCAAAATGGGCAAAACATCAAATTTGTAGCTGGAAGACATCTGACATGTGGTCAAATTGGTGGTTTTGCATACGTCCTGTAGCACTCTAGCACTAGCCTGGCGCTACCAGTGAAACCATGGCAACCGGCAGAAAACTAAACATATGAACACCAACTAGCGACCAGCGTAGAACGATTTGAGAGACGCAAGGCGAAAAAACTGTCGGTGTGAAGACTTGCATTAGTTTTCAACTGATTTTTATTTGTAATTTAAGATACGTGGCAGAATCTAGTTGTTTTCTGTAAAGAACATAAAATTTTTTCATGTAATGCATTCTATCCTATCCTATCTACAGTAAGTCTATCTGTCTATGTATATACTGGATTTAGGGTTAGGCCTGGAAACTACCTGTCTGTAAGGCTACCTGTAGTAGCACACCTACTATGAACACTAACAAATGGGCATGCTACAATTTAGCCAATGCAAAAGTTGTTCTGAAAATATGGTATTTCCCTGAGGGAAAAAAAAACAGTCTTACGATCCGAGTCCATAACATAGTGACCTGTAGTTTCTTATAAAAAATAAGGCGGCTTTGTGGCTTCTCATGTCCTGTGTGTAGAATGACATCATCAGCTATCTGGGTCTCCAATATTGACAGAGGGATTAAGATATGGAACAAAAACTAAAGCAGGAAGTTTATCATTGGACGTCTCTGAACTGCCACTTTGGACGCATGATGAACATTATGAAAAATAAAAATGTCTGGTACATTAATGTGGCATGTGTATATTGATTTTTTTCCCCTTCTAATCAGACAGAATTTAAGGGCGTCATCTCTAGAAAATGGAGAAAACGAGGCACGATGGAGGGGAGGCGGAGAAAAAACAGACGTGTATGAACCCCCTAAGAGAGCTGAGGCTTATACAGGAGCTCTGTGGGTATCTAACTAGCTAAGAAAGACAAAAAGAGAGGAAGGCAGCAGGCAGGAAGTCTCCTGAGTAAAGCACAGAGTGTGGGAGTCTTTTATAGTGTGTGTGTGTGTGGAACAGTTCTCCGCTGGTGAGCCTGCGTACAAGCTCTTTCCACAGCAGTTCTCTCTCCGTCTGCGCTCCCGTCATCACGCCGCGGTTCTCCTGAGCTCGGCGCGACAGGTACGGGATCACCTCGTTCACCGGGCCATACGGTACGTACTTATACACCGGGAAGCCCGCCTGGCCTAAAAAAACAAAAACACACACACACACACACACACACACACACCGGGAAATACAAACCTGTAGACCTGGGCTCAGCCCAGATGCTCTCATATTCTCCGAATATGCTTCTTTTTTTAAATATCAACTTTTTTTTATTGCCTTTTAAGAATAATTTAATTGTCCGAAACCTTAACCATCAAACTCAGATATCATGTCAAGAGCAAGTGTGCCAAGTCAGCCTTAGATTTACACATTACATAAAGGTTCCTCATAAGAGAACCATAAGACATAAAGGCCTGGAACCTTCCATAATATAATATACATAATACATGTTCCAAAGATTATGGATGTGGTGAATACAGTATTATCAGACATTCAAGCTTATTAGAGTCAGCTAATATTAAGACTCCTTAAAGACAGTAATTTAGCTATTTTACTGCAACATTTAAGAAGCACCTAAAGACTTGCATCGATGCAAAAACACCCACAACTCTTGCTTAGCCCTTTTCCACTGACAAGGTGCCGGTGCTGGTTCCGGAGCTGGTGCCTAATGTAGAACCGTAACGCACATTTCCACTACAAAAGAGCAAAATCAATTCGGAAAACTGCGAACTTGAAAAACCGTCATAAGCAGAGTTCTGGTGGTCGCCTTGTGACAGATCTATACTGACACGCCCATTTTATAAAGAAAACGATAGACACCAAACATGTCTTGGCTGATCGACTACATTTGGAGTAAGTAGAAAATTGTGTAAATTAGAGTCCTCACTGAAATATTCCTTTAAAATTGATGTTGTAAACCACATTATAAGTTACCAGACTCAAAGTGTGTGTGTGTGTGTGTGTGTGTGTGTGATACCTAAAGGAAAGCTGATCTGGTCACACATCCCCAGCAGCTGGCCAAAATAGACCTTTTTGTGGGTTGGCGCAAGCCCCATTTCATTCATCCTATAAAAACAGAATCAGCATGTAATATAATTAGAGAGCAAAAACAAAGAGTGGAATGAGATTATTACACGCATTAACGCTACGTCGTCTCTTCTCGTAACTTAAGAAATTAATGCCCATTTTACTGCACGCGGGAGTCACCGTGGCAGCCTTTAGCAGGCTTTAGTAAACACTTCTGACTTTGTCATTGACATGTGCTCTGGTAAATGGAGTGGAACCCTGAAGGAATGATGGCGCCACATTTAATAAGATTACCCCGCAGCGTTCGTTCCTGCGGACTATAACTCCCTCACCGGGGAGCATCAATCACCGGCCTTATTTTGAAAATTGTTTGATCTAATAGCTGCCGTGGGTGATGGATTGTTGGATCTGATTGCTAAGACTTTGCTCTGGGCTCGAGTCATTTCATATGAGGCAGCGAGAGAGTAAGAGGAGTGTGTGTGTGTGTGTGTGGTGGAGTACATCATTCTGGGCTGGGGTCAGGTCTACATCCGACACTCCTCCATTTATTACTCATTCACCCCATTACAAATCCGGTAGTGTGTGTGTGTGTGTGTGTGCGCGCGTGCACTAAGAGCCTATGCTTCTGCACCTGGCTCTGCAACATTATCCTCATTGTCCCTCCTGTCCCTTTCTCTCTTCAGCTCTACATCGCCATGTGGCTATCAGTAAATCCCGCTTGTCTCATTTTCCCAACTTCCGCTATCAGACTCCACTCTTCAACACACACCTGCCCCAGGTGCACTGTGGGTAATCTGTGGATCAGGGACTTCTCTCTGCAAACTTTGCAGGGTGAAAGAAGCAAAACAAGGCTTGCAGGGCACGTGAAGGGCGCCTGAGGCAGGATGTCTCGCTCCAGTAGTCTGCTAGAATAAGGTGTTTAAGTACGGGATATTTTACAGCAGTGCTGCTCAATAAAGTGCTCACGAGAGAGATATTCATCTGCGAAATATGAAGCGCGCTGATGTCTCAGCCGCCTCATGTGAATTATTATCATGCCATAAACTTGAGGAATTAGTGGAAATTAAGCTGGACCGTGCTGATATATATCACACTGCGGGCCAAATGAATGTCTGTGCAACTGTGAAAATTCTCACAGCTCTCCCAAGCAACATTTTTTTCATTTACATATTGAATAATACTGATTTGTTTCCTTACTAGCAAAGCTGCTATTAAAGGAATACTACAGCATTTTTCAAACTAATGTCTGTCCACCGAATCTGTAGTGTGTGTATGATTACCACAGGCAAGAATTCCAACACGTTTGCCTGTACCGAGAAAAGAACAGAAAACCTGTTTACTGAAACCTCACTTATAATGGAAATCTAAGGGCAGTTGTTGGGACAGTCAATGAATGTTAATATGAAACGTATTTTTGTAGAACACTTTAATGAATTCTTCAGTTAAAGATATTTCTAAATTAAGCTCTAAATCGATATAATTTGTTCTTTTAGAGATGGGACTACTTTTTCAGAGGGAAGAATTTGTGGTTATGTGTTAGCATGACTTTTTACTGTATTGCTCCAGTGTTTGAAAGTTGGATAACACTACATAAGAACAGCTTTGATTCAACATTATCTCATGTCTGTCTTATCATAAGACCGTTATTGTTCGTTGAGTGTAATGATTATATTTTTGAATTCACATGTTATACAGTCACATATTTTTAATGTTTATTGAAGGAATTCAACAAGTGCCCTTAGACTTCTGTTATAAACAATAACACATTTTTTTTTGTTCTTTTCTCAGTACAGAGGAAAAAGTGTCAAAATTCATGTCTGGTAATCGCGCACACGCTACAGATACAATGGATAGAGGTTCTGTTGAAAATTGCTGGAGTATTCCTTTAATAAGTGTACTTCTATTGATCGTGGGTTCTGTGGTAGAGGTGCATGTATGTTCATAGGTTTTCAGGTAATTTATTCTCTGTATGTGTGTGTGTGTGTGTGTCTGCAGGGTGAATGACTGTATCCTGCGTGTGAATGAAGTGGACGTGTCCGAGGTTTCCCACAGCAGGGCCGTGGAGGCACTGAAGGTGGCTGGATCAATTGTTAGACTCTACGTACGCAGAAGGAGACCCATGCTGGAGACTGTTGTGGAGATCAAACTCATCAAAGGACCAAAAGGTTGCAAAGATATGCCAAACCCCTCTTTCTCTCGTGTGAATCTCATTCTTCGCACATCATCCAAGTCCGTGTGGAGAACAGGATTTGCAGAAATTTCATTGTCACATTGAAATGCAATCGTTATAATGGCAAAAAGTAAAACTTTTATTACGTTGTTTTCACATTGCATGGTCTCTGAAAAATAATATGTGTGGATATACATTTAAAGAATAAAATGCTGAATTTGTGTCGGAGCTAATGCAAGCCAGCTTGACGTACAATTTGGGGTGTGGTTGAGAAACTAGTCAGAGGTCATTTTTTTGATGACTCTATGACTCTACAAGGCCATTAAGAGCTAAGAAACCTGCTAACCAACCTTTCCTGAGCGTCTCTTTTACTATTTTGCGAAAGGAAATTAGCCGGAAAATAGACAAATAGTTTCAGTCAAACGTCACCAAGATGGGCGAACTCGATTGGGCTGAATTTATGACTTCATGTCAGGAATCAGGGATCAATTGGGAGTCTGTCTTTAAAGCCCCATTACATTACAGCTACCATTATTCATTGGCAATAGCAACAGACAGACAATGTGGTACACCTAGAGCTAGAAATGGGGGTTAGTGTAAATATCTGAAACTATCAAGCTGCTTAGATACATTATCAAGCACTTGTTCTTTGCTGTGTGAGAGATTAGGCAATTTGAACTTTTTTAGAAATTAGGGGAATAGAAATTTTAATGGGTTTTTTTAACAGGATTTTCATTGAGGGTATCAGTATCAGTGTCGCATGCAACAACGCTTGCATTGCTAATTTATTTGATCGAGCTAGCCAAATTAGCTGTCTGGAAGACTAGAAAAGTCCGTAGGAGTTGGATGATGATGGCACAGTAGATGTAATAGGGCTCTACAGACAAACTCCCAATCGATCCCTGATTCCTGAAATTAAGTGGTACATTTAACCAACTCGAGTTCATCCATTTTGGTAACGTTCGATTGAAACTATCTGCCCATTATCCATTAATTTTCTCTTGCAAAGCAGCAAGGGAAATGCGCAGGAAAAGTTTTTAGCAGATTTGTTGTGAAAGGCTCCTTCTGACCTCACCTCGAGTTATGGTAGCTATTGAGGACTTAGGATTGGACAGTTATTACGTTTCATTGTGGTGCAAATGCTTTACTGATTTGACTGAAATACAGTGAAGACGACATTATTTGCAGAAAAGCAGTGATGTGTTTAGTTCTGCCACTTTTAAAGTACCACACAGTGGAATGCAATACAGCTGGGTTGACTGCATTTTAAGGTGGCCTCAATTCTGACACAAATTCACCATTTCAATCTTTTAAATGCAAATCCACATATTGTTTTTCATTAAAGAGTTCATGAAAACAATGTAATATATATATATATTTTATATAGTTTTCTGCATGTCACTATTGAAAAGTATTGTCATATGTACATTGCATTTCACATTTGTCCACTGTAATGGTTGCATTTCAATACAACATGAATTCCTGTCCATACACAAAAGTGTCCTTGCCAGAATGTCAGAGTAAAACAAAACACAAGATCCTCCGCTCATTGGTAAGCTGTTTGTAATTAGTTTGTTGCTTGTGCAAAAGTTGTTGTTAGGACCAGAGCGGGAAGTAGAATGCTTTTCTCATACATAAGCTGTCTTGATAGATTATTTAGAAATTAGAGGGGAAGGCACATTACATAGACATACACACAAATATACACAATGTGCAGGCTGAGAGCCACAGTCAGCACACACACACCAAACCCAACATTGCAGAGCCTTAAAGATATCAGCGATAACATATCCCTGTATTTGCAACCAGGCAACGGTATGAATTTGAATCAAATTGTGTAGTGGATTTAAATCACTTCATTAAAAGGTATTTATCTGCAGGATGAATAGAGTGAAACTTTAGTTCTTACGAAGACTGAAAAGAGCAGTGGTTTCATACAAAGTTATTATTGTATCAATCAGTATGAGAGAGTGAACTGGGCTCTAAACACTGTCTGTATAATCCTGTGTGTAAAAGATTACCTACTAAAATATGAAGTAAAGAGCGTATGTAGAATTTATTATTCTCTGTTCCTCCCTTCTCTATCTCTTTCTGTCTATAACTATCTGCAACGGAGGCTTAACCCCACCTAGGCCCAGAAGTGGGGAGTATATTTTCTGAATAGCTGGAAACGATTAAGCTTTTCTTTTCTACAGTCTTAGAAATTGGGCTTTTTGGGAATAAATGTTTTAACGAGTTTGAAAGAATTTTCTAACAGGATTTTCATTGTGGGAGATTAGTATCGGTTTTCTGCATGAAAAAGCCTGCTTGTTAAATGATTTGCTGTCTGGAAGACAAGAGAAGCCTGTTGGAGCTGGATGATGATGCTCCAGGCCTCTCAAATGTTAAATACACATATTACAGGACGATTATTAATGTGCTATTATTTATTATTATTAATTATTTATTTAGTTATTTATTTGTGTGGAGTAGTTGTCATTGTGCTTTTAAAGAAGGATTGTGAACCTGTGCCCTGGTTATCAGTTTAGTAGTATTTTGTGTCCATTGGCACAATAAAGATGTGTTAAGTCTCTTTCTCTCCCGCAGGGCTGGGGTTCAGTATTGCGGGTGGGGTGGGGAACCAGCACATCCCGGGTGATAACAGCATCTACGTCACTAAGATCATCGACGGCGGAGCAGCACAGAAGGATGGACGGTTACAGGTCGGGGACAGACTCCTCATGGTGAGTGCACACAGGAGTAGAAAGCTAGCCACAATCTTTCTAAGCTAAAATTCACACCGAACGCAGCACCCGTGCATAGCGTAAGTGACCTTTCCGTCCAATCTACGCTGCTTCGGACTCCATGAGCACTACTGGCAGGAATAGAAAAACAGCGCGTTTTTAATTTTTAGCAAGATGGTTTTATGCGCGGACATACAACAGTGCCGATGAAAGCATAGGGCGTGGGAGCAGTCCAAGTTGGACCAGCTGCAATTAAAACACAGTTCACTTAAAAACGTGACATGAGATGGGGTTTATTCTTGTTCCCCATGCTGGTGTAATGAGCGTTATTAATGTTAATGTCATTGATGTAATCATTAACACTTTTCTCTGCAGCTACAGGTCGCACAATCATTGCATTGTAGATATTCATTTGAAATACAATTCACAATGTATAAAAAGTGGAAGGGTGGATCTCCATGGAGTTTACGCTTCACTCATGCGCACGAGTAAAAGAAAATAGATTCTTTGTGTAAAAAAAGGAGCAGGATGGATGGGGTCACGATTTGACGGAACTGAATTATGTGCCGCATGGAGCTGCTGTGGATCGAAAGGTTTATTAAAATGGAAGCGTATTTGTTCCCTGGGACGGACGAGTCACAGACAACTAAAAAACGCTTGCGAAACACTCTCACTGTGAAAGACTGTTACAACATCGTAGCTTCCTAAAGCAGCATTCAGTGGCTTGTTCACCATAGCTCCATGCGGTTACTCCATATGAATCCTGAAACTTCGTCCCACACCTACTGAATTATGTAAGGTTTCAGAAGCCGTCATGTATGTGGCTCAGTGACTGGCCGTATGAAAAGGCAGCAAGGTTTAATATGATGGAGCCTCAACCGGTATAGTCTATTACAAGTCTATTTATTTTCAAATGAAACTGCAGTCTTTTAACAATGGTACATCAATTAGCCATCTAAAATGCTAGCTTCCTATTCTCTTGTGCTGCGTGTAATCTTGTGTGCAGGACAGATTTAGCAGCACTGATTTGCCATTAACTACTGAGCTGTGAGGTAAAGCACGTGCACAATACTGCACATAAACACATGCACACACACACTCTCCCTTTCTCTCTGTCAGGTTAATAACTACACTCTGGAGGAGGTGACCCACGAGGAGGCAGTAGCCATACTGAAGAACACATCAGATGTTGTGTATTTGAAGGTGGGAAAGCCCACTAGTGTTTACCTTTCAGATCCCTATGGGCCTCCCGATATTACCCACTGTGAGTAGCAACTCATACACTATCATAAACTACCACATTAGTAATGATAGCAGTGGTGCTGCATGCAAATTGGGATTATTTATGATCAGTTTGCTAGTTGTATAGAGCAGAAAATGTGTGTCATTGTTGTACGGTTGCTGATTTAATGTCTTAATTTAAAGACAGAGGTCTATAACATGCTATAAGCAGTTGCGCTTTGTTTAATGTATCTATCTCTCTCTTTGTAGCATTTTCCCCTGCTATGGATAATCATATCTCTGGTAATAACGGGACTTTGGAGTATAAGTCCAGTCTTCCCCCCATCTCCCCTGGACGCTACTCGCCCCTGCCGCGCCACCTGCTGGGGGAGGAAGACATTAACAGGTTGGATGGCTTTTCATTCTTACGGTAAATCCCTCTCTCTGCCAGATGCCACAGTTGACAGGTAGAATCTGTGTAGAACCCTACTTCCCAATGTCTCACTGTGTGGAAATCCCAAAGGAAATGCAGGAGGACTCATCACAGCTCGTGATGGAATTGCTTTGGGATTTCATGCCCCTCCTGTTTCACTCTGTCCGCCCCTGTTAGTCCACTTCTCTGTCTCTGGTGTTGTTCCTTCTTCTGAAACGTCCTGTGTGAGCATGGGTGGGCTGTCTCGTTGTCGGAATAAATGTCAGGACGTGTGTTCCTTGTGTATTCAACTAAACATAGCCTCAGGGCTGACCGCAGAACGCTTTATAACTTTATTTCTGCTGCTTAATGGGAACGTGGGGAAATTTGATCCGCTATAATGCTTTCCAGGGTTTTTTATCATCTCTGTTGCTACATTAAAGTCTCTTGTCTTATCTCTTCAGAGAGCAGATGGCATCTAGGCTAATTTGTCTGTGTGCGTTTTTGGGGGCTTATTTTAAGAGGCATATGGTTCCTTCAGGGCAGGAGATATTCTTGACAGGCTGCTCAGCATAAAAATATGAGAGTAGCTGGCCATAACTGGGCTGGATGAGGGACGTCTAGAAACCTCACAGGACAAGCTATAGACGAGAAGCTATAGAGTTAGACTGAGTGGAACAGCCACACCAATATGATTCTGTGCTATAAGTAGTCAGTGATCAGACATTTGGAAGGTTTTAAGCCAGCTAAGTAAATAAGCAAGTTGAAAAACTCATTAGTGTTGCATTGATGAACCAAATGTGCTAGATAGCTAAGGTAAGATTTCGCTTGTTTACACAAATACTGTACATTACTGAGCGCATTCATATGTACAAAATTAACTGATAGCTGTAAAAATCAGATTTTGGCAATAATTTCATCAACACGTTTATATGCACTTAAGTAATCTGATCATTGGACAACTCTGGGCCTATATGAGTCAGTCAATAATTAGATTTATTTTAGCAGTGTTGATGCAAGTAATTACAGTTTACAATAGTGAGGTGGTAGCATCAGTAGTGTTTAAATCAATTAGCCTTAAGTAGTTAAAGTGAAACGGAAATTCGAAAGCATTTTTTCTCCGCAGCCTGACGCATTTCCGAGTGAAACGGCATATTTGGGCGGACGGGACTTTGGTTTTATCCGTCAGGATTTTTGTGAAAAGTTAATCGGTATCGCTGCAAGGGGGAGATGAAACATGACATAAAATGATAGGTTATTATATATTTTTGTCCTGCCTGCAATTGTACCATGACCTTATCAAAAAATCAGAGGCCTTTTGGAGGCTGGAAAAAGTCGCTGCACTTTTGTGAAAAATTACGGAATTTTGTCTTTTAACTGGTTAGTACAGATGAACCGTGCACAATCTGATCAAGGACATGAGCTAACAAGGTAAAAAAGGTCAAATCAAAGGTTTTGATTTCAGCTTGTCGTTAAACGATTTCTTGAAATCTGACAATGTTTTAATTACATTCGAGATCACGTAGTATGCTTTCTACATAGCATGTAGGGCTCTCTGTAGGACTGGTAGGCATATCAGTATATGATAATGCAGCTAGAGGAACATTTGAACGGGGGTGTTTACAGCTAATGGGACTTTTAGAGTAGAGAAAAAATAGTTTGTTATGTTTGTTATCTATTAGTAATGGTGTGTAGGAGTATTGGGAGATGATCTCTCTTTGAGCTGTGAGATTGGGATTCGTGCTCCATCCCTGTGCCTGACTAAGACCTTCACTAAATCCAATCTCCTGGTAATTTAGTGAATGAAGATCCCTAAATATAGTGTATGTAGACCTAAAGCCATTGCAAACTAAATTGTAAAAGAAGGTCACCAAGTTTTGACTTTAGACGCTTTGTTAAGTAACTGGAAGGAGAGTTAATTCTGGCCAAGATGATGAGCATTGCAAAGTTTCATGTGGCTTTGCATAATAAATGTGAACCTGTGCCATAGCTCTGCAGATGAATAATGGATTGGCTGTGACAGAAGGTAGAGCTGTGTGTGTGTGTGCGTGTGTGTGCGTGTGCGTGCGTGCGCGTGCGTGCGTGCGCTTGTGGGTGTGTGTGTATGTTTTGGGATGGATGGAATGATGCAATGTGGCATGCTTTAAGGTATATAAACAGGGAATAGGGTGTGTGTGTATGGGAGGGTTTACCGAGTTCTCTTTGAACCTCAGTTCTTAGAGAAAATATGGCAGTGCATACAGAAAGTTTTTAGACCCTTTCAAGTTTTCCACATTTTGGTATGTTTCAGACTCATCTTAAAATGGATTCAATGCATTTTCTTCTCATCAATCTACACACAATACTCCACAATGACAAAGCAAAAACAAGTTTTTGGAATGTTTTGTAAATTAATCAAAAATAAAAGACTGAAATATCGCATTTACATAAGTATTCAGACCCTTTATTATGACACTCGCAATTGCGCTCTGGTGCGTCCTACTTCTATCAATGGTCCTTGAAATGCTTCTACAGCTTCATTGGAGTCCACCTGTGCCTAACTGAATTGATTGGACATAATTAGGAAAGGCACACACCTGTCTATATAAGGTCTCACAGTTGACGATGTATGTCAGAGTGAAAACCAAGCCATGAGGTCTACGAGAGAATTGTCCATAGTCTACCACCAACAGTCTTCCTAGACCTGGCCGCCCAGCCAAAGCAATCGGGGACGAAGGGCCTTGGTCAGACAGGTAACCAAGAAAACAATGGTCACTATGAATGAGATCCAGAGTTCCTTTGTGGAGAAGGGAAAACCTTACAGAAGGACAACCATCAGTTCAGAACTCCACCAATCAGGCCTTTATGATAGAGTGGCCAGACGGAAGCCATTCCTCACTAAAAGGCACATTTGAGCCCGCTTGGAGTTTGCCCAAAGGCACCTGAACAACTCTCAAACCATGAGAAGCAAGATCCTCTGGTCTGATGAAACAAAGATTGAACTATTTGGCGATAATTCCCAGCGACGTGTATGGAGGAAAGCAGGCACTGTGCATCACCTCATTAATACCTACATGTCCGGATGACGAGACAAGCCACAGCAGGAGAAGTTTTACAGGATCTGGCACCGGCATCACATCGGGCAGCAGGAGTGCACAGGCAGCTCAACAGACAGAGAGAACAGGTTATTAGGTATGATCTTATCATACAATGGCTTAAAAGGGTGCACAATGTGATCAGAGTGCAAGCGGGGACTCCGGCAAGTCTAGCTATGACAGCATAACTAAACGTGAGAGCCAGAAGGTAACATAGGTATGAGGGCACCCTGAGACATCAGCGTCCCGCCAGTCCACCATTAACAAACCTGAGTGAGTGGGGTGACCACGAGAGAGTGGGGCAACAGCATCAAAACATCCCAGTTTACCAAAACTCTCTATGCCCATGAACCTCCAGATCTGCACCTTCACCTAAGAGAAGAGCCATTTAACAAAATGCCTGACTAAACAAGTATGTTTTCAGTCTAGACTTGACGATTGAGACTGTGTCTGAGTCTCGAACATTAACAGGACGGCTATTCCATAGCTTGGGGGTTTTGTGGGAAAAGGATCTGCCCCCTGATGTTGTTTTCATTATTCTAGTAACTGATATAGAAACTGCACCTTTTGATCAAAGCAGGCGTGGCAGATCATAATACACCAAAAGTTCGCTTAGGTACTGTGGGGCGAGACCATTTAGTGCATTATAGGTCATAAGTAGTATTTTATAATCAATGCAAGGAAGGAAGCTACTCAGGATCCAGTGTCTAATGTCTTTTACACATTCCTCAAATGTATTAATTAGGAATCGCTACTGCTGCGCGACGAGTGATTCCACGGTGGCGGCAAGGACAGCGAGTCGAGCCTGCCGCTCCTTGCTCTCCTAGCACAGACTGGCCAAGCCCACCGCATCCGCGGCAGCTCTTCCCAGCCCGCTGCCATCACACTACGGCCTGCTGTATCCATTTTTGAGGTCTTTGATTCTGTCACGCTTGTGGAAACGGGAGTCGTGAGACGGATGCAATCGCAGGGCTTTTAATACATATGTTAGTCACGAACTTAAACAGAAACTGTTAACATTCACATTGACATTATCACAAGCACTAACATTTGCAGACACGTAGACAAGTAATGAAAGACAACCCGGCCGGGAACAAGCGGGTATTTATACACATACTAATAAGGGAAACGAACGAGACACAGGTGGGATCATTTGAACGGACAAGACAGGAATCTAGACACACACACAAACACGAGGTGTGTGAGGCGGTGTGCACGTGATATTAACTCTAAACAATCAGTCATTTCATTTAGTTCTGTGGGATCAGAGGGAAAACCAATCGAAGTTGATAAGTTTTGGAGATTTCCAATAAAGCTGGGTACGGTGGCCGACGTGCTTGTACGCTTAATGCAGTAGCGAGGCGAGGTGCATATATTATGACTAAGACGCAGTTTAAATGGAATGAGGTATTGATCTGAAATAGTTGCAGACTGGGGTAGGATTTTCTATATTCAATTCAATTCAATTTTATTTGTATAGCGCTTTTAACAATGGACATTGTCACAAAGCAGCTTTACAGAAAT
>JAOUQW010000009.1:5006405-5019654 GCA_028565825.1 Olivaichthys viedmensis
GTTGGTTAACATTTGCGAAACATTCAGATGGAATCGTGTGTGTGTGTGGGTGTGAAAGTATGTTGATAAAAATTAGTTGACTCCATTTTAAGATGAGTCTGAAACATACCAAAATGTGGAAAACTTGAACCCCCCCCCCCCTGTTTAGGAGGACCCTTCACATGCATTATAGACACGCACTTCACACAACTAATTTTTACCAACATACTTTCACACACCCGCCGGTGAAGCCCCCAAAGTCGCACACTTGAATCACCCACATGAATCACTCAGATGCTTAAGTGAAGCACACTCTACGCAACAGTACCGCCGTTACCCAAGACACAATGACAACCTACTAAAAAAACCTCCCCCTACTAGAAAAAGAGATGCAATTTGATTGCATTCTTTGATTCCTACCTACTTTGCTTTTCCTGTCTTTTGAAACAGTCATATTCAACCACTAGGGTAAAGAGACCTATATGATTTCACCAAGAGCACAGGAACAGAACCTAGAGCAGCATAAGAACTGAGCAAAAGTGGCGAGGAGGAAAAGATAATTAAGAGAGAGATAAAGGCTAAAGAGGGAGATGCTTCCTCAGGAGTCACAACCAAAGCCATGCACAAGTATAGGAGTCACGAGCAGAGCCATGCAACCTGACTGGAGAGTGAGACAGGGGACAGGTAGTCTCAGCTTCAGCTGCTCAGGCCTGTGTACTGTATACTGTACACTTGACTGGCCAAAACTATCCGAATCTTGCCTGTTACATTATCTCAATGTTTTCTTGGTATCTTATTAGCTATCGACGCATTTCCATGCACCGTTTTTATCATTCCAACGGGGCAACAAACTTTTGAATACTATGACAAGAATAAGCTGTTCAGAGTCACCAGATTGAAAAAAACGTTTGGGAGGTTCATGGCATCCTAGTGACTGCTTCAGGTACTCTGGAAGTATGGCTTGCGAGACTTTAGTAAACCACACTGTTTCCAGGTCTGTTTTTATTTGCTGTAGCACCATGTAAAAGCATGTCACGTAAAAATAACGGTCTATAGTTGGTCATTTGCAGTGTCAGTCAAATGGCCTCTCCCTGTGAAAGTAGATGGCTCATGGCCACATTTAGTAATGAGAAAAACTCTAGTGATTGCTATTAGTCTGGCTTGCGAGACTAGAGGACAGGGAACGAGAAGATGGTTTTCAGGGCTAATTATGCGTGGCATCATCTACACAAGCAGAAAAACCACGTCTAGTGCAGTCCTTCATATCTCTCTATTCCTCCTGCTTTCTTTCTCTCTCTTTTTTTTCATCCAGCCCTCCCCCTTTTTTTCTCTCTCTCTCTGTATCTCTGTGTTTGACTGCAACAAAATCTCCTAGCACCTTTTGCACAATTGCAAAAACAGGCTCAGCATTTTAAAACTAGCCCTTAGACAATTTACTACATGTCACATCTCTGCCGGCATCAGACGAAAACAAGAACTCCTATGATCCTCAGCACAACCACAAACTACAAATCACGTTACCTGATCCATCACATGACCCATACCCCCCTTCACAGTCAACAGACTTCTGATTACACCCGCCTGTTCCCAATCATCTGCACCCCTTTAAAAAACCCAGCCAAACACTCAGTCTTTGCGAAGTCTCGCTCCTAGATTTCTAGTGATGTTACCAAGCCTTTTTTATGCCATAGTGATGTTCCGGTTTCGACCTTGTTTTCTCGACTCTGCTTTTCCTAGTTCATTCTGTTCGCCGATCACCTGACGGCACGCCTATTCCCCCGACTTTGAGCTCTGCCTCGACCATCTTGCTAGTTTACCAATATCCACTCAAATAAACCCAGAGTTTGCATCGAACCCTGTCCTAATCTGACACTGCAGATCAGTTTTGTTCTTATAGCATCCAGAGTTCCGTGAATGTGCCTCTGTTAGGAGCCGTCTATAAACTGGTTGTTTTAGCATTATAAAGAACTATGCTTCAAATGCCCCTTTGGTAATGAATTGTCTCTGTGTCATAGCTAAACAGAGGTCGCTGCTATGATTGAGGACTCTGTGTTTTTTATGTTAGTCGTGTCTGTTGATGTCTGAAGCCCAGCTGTGCCCACTGAAGGATCTGTTCTGTTCTGTTCTGTTGTGTCTACGAACGTATGAATGTGTCCAGCTGTCTTTATCTTCTGCATGTTGCGCCCGCTCAGAACAAACACATTTCAGCACTTTTAAACACAAATATGGAGTTGATTCCAGTGGTTTTGTCGCTGATTTGCTGTCTCTCTCTGATCAGAAATCCCTCCTTAGATGACGGGGAGGGCCACAGGTTTGAGTCCCAGCACTTCCAGTTGAGGTGAGAAGCAAACATTTGGCATCAGGATCTTTGTGTCTAGGACTCATATATCAGACTTCTAAGAGTAGCGCAGATTGAGCATGAGATCTTGGCCCTTACGGTCTACTGAATTTACTTCTACACTGTGTTTTACAGTCATATTCAACCACCAGGGTAAATTTGGGCCATTTTAAATTTATGAATGGTGAGGCTGCTAGTTTGTAATAATAGCCTACTATCTCTGCCCAACAAATACGCCAGGTTATATGTGGGCGATCCCTCACACTTGTTTTGGTTCTGCTGAGAAAGCAGTGGGTTTTTTTTGTTGTAATTAAGCACCACTAATATCTCCTGCTGTAAAAATATGAGGATCTCAATTGTCAATCTTTTGTTGTTGTGCTGTGTTGTTTTGTCTTGTTTTATTGGCAACATCGGATCGTTGGTTCAGCTAACATCATCTTAAGTACAGTGTGTGTTCATTGGGCAGTAAAAAGCATGGCTGTGATGAAAGAGTATGATGTGAAAAAGCACAAAAAACTGCAGTATGACTTGTTTTCTGCCAGTTTAATGTAAAATTGTCATGCTTTGTAGTGCTACTGCCTTGTGTATGGATAACTGCTGTGTGGACTTGTTTTTCATGACAAAAATAAAAGTAAAGGGATAAACATGGTGCTTTTTATTCATGTAATAACAGGTCAACTATGCTACATTATTGAAATATTATTTTAACAGCCTTTCTTTGATCGACTATTCTGTATGGCCTGCATTTGCCCACATTATTTTTGTATTTGCTCCACTTGTTAATGAAATTCAATAGCCCTGATCGATGTATCCCGATCATGTCGGAGTGCATCCGAGATTAGCACTGTTACTGTAAGACATGTGTCCAGGCACTCTCTATTTTATAGATACCCCTGCTGTCCATGCTGACTGTCTCCATCACACGTAAATGTGGATCTATTTTTACACAATGCACTAATATCTCTCTGCATACTGTGCTAGCCTGGGGTTTTTGTTTAGAATTCATTGTCCTCAGTATGAGAGAGGGAAGCAGTGGTAATGTAATACTGAGAGAAGATCAGTTTAGAGAGGGAAAGAACGAGCAAGAGAGGAATATTTAGAGAATTACATGTAGATACAACACAAGGCTACACTGATAAGAGAGAATTTAAGGGAAGGATGGATCACTAAATGTAAAGAAATAATAATGATGCAGAAAATCCACATTAATTCTGTATCATAGTAAATACTCAGGCTAAATTGGGGTTTTGGAGGATGCTGACGTGACATTATATGGACATGGACATTGATAGCATGTAAATGTGAATAAAACACGTTTTCGATATATCTGTTTGTGTCCTATGGACTTAATTTTGCTAACTACAATCGGATGACCTGACCTTAAGTTCTTAGTATTCTTCTTTTGTCGGTTTTGGCATCAAAATGAGAATATCTTATGGTTCTTTTCTGGCAAATATACATGATACACTAAAGCCTGTCAGAGCGATTTATCACATTGAATAGTTAAATAGATTTCACAAAGACTGAAATCATTTCCATTTCCATCAATGATAGTACCAGAGTTCAGCTCCGCTTGCCGTTCACTTAAACCAAAGATGCAGAAGCTCCACTCCAGTGCACTCGCAATGAATATAAACCCTGGTAATACTGTTTTGCCCATCAGGCTGAATGGTGAGTCTCTGGAACAGCTAGCGTTGCTAACAAAAAGATGGTCATTTTCACAAAGATCACTTGCTCACCATTTATAGTAACCGTAACAAAGTCATGCTAGAAGAGTACAATATGTAAGAGCCATGAGAACCTACAGGTTGAATTGCACGTACAGCTGATGAGTGTCAAAATTAAAGATGAATTGTTCAGGCTTGAGAATTGAATGTGTATCTAGAAAAAGAAATCCCTACTAAATGTTGCTTGTAGTTTGTTTGAAATTATTGTTTACAGGTGCAATTTTAGAGGGATTTATATTTTCATATTCGTATTGTTCATAATTCAAAAGGTGTTTGAAGCCTTGAAGCACGTGTACCAAAGAACATGAATTGACAAAAGCTTAACTAACTCTGCAACAGGGCCCTTGCTGATGCTCTAACATTGTTATTGCGTAGTCTCCTTCTCTCTCTCTATTTCTCTCTCGCACGCACACTAACAGATGTGTTCTGCTTTCTGCTCTCTTTCTTTCTCCCCAGGCCTCCAGAGCCAGTTTACAGCACTGTGAATAAACTGTGTGATCGTGCTCCCTCTCCCCGTCACTACTCCCCTGTGGAGTTTGATAAAAGCCCACTGCACTCCGTCCCTTTCCCCCACTACCACGTAGGTGTGCTCCCCGACTCCGACATCACCAGGTACTGACCACTCAATGCTCTGCATGCCAGTGAGGCTCACCTGCATGCCCCGCCCACAACCTGCTCCCCTGCATGCCCCGCCCAATAGAAAACCCACATGTATACATTTCCTACTTTTAGGATGGTCTTGTTTTGAGTCTACGTACTGTTTTGGAATATAATGCAATTTAAACCATTTAAAACTTTGGAGGGAGTTTGAACTTAAAAAAATGTAATCACTGTTTAAATCTTTCACTAATTGTATTTTCTTAGATTTGGGAAGTGGGAATGTGTGCAACCGTTCTGTGTTTCAGGCTGTGAGTGTTACGAATTCACTCATATTTATGCACTCAGTAAAACATAACTTTGTTTTTTTTATATCAAAGATGCAGGAGGTAAATATGGGAACATGCCATGGGAGTTTTTTTATTTTATTTTAAAATATGATAATATACATATTTTAAACTATTTAAAAAAAACAGTACTTAAATCATTTTCACTTTGTAGTAGACAGTGTATCTTTAAAAGAGAACAAATAGTTGCCAAAAATGCAGATGTGACAGTCACAGAAACAAACAATGTAATGTGACAAGGCAGGTCGCGTCCAAAATGATGTCAGCATATTTCAAACAAGAAAGAGTAACCTCAGGCTGGAGGAATAGTGGTGTTGTAAGCTGAAACCTGCTAACAGGGAAAGTTAGACCATGAGACTGAAGCCATCTGGAATCCACTTGTAATCTAAACCAGTAGAAGAAAATACATACCTTTGCGTGATGTGCACATATAAAGAAAACAATATGATTTAATAAGTCATTAACAATGGCTGAAAAGAAAGCCATGTAAGCCTCCAACACATATTGCCCTGCTGGCCATGCAATAATGAATCTGTTGTTCCTAAAAAAAAAAAAAATGGTTCCCAAGAAAAACTTTGTACCTCAGCTTTCCAGTGAGGGAAATACAAATGCAGCCACTTCCTTACTACTGATGCATCCATCAGTTTATTGGTTTGCTTGTTCTGTTTTTGTCCCCCCTCCTATACTTCTGCAGTCAACCACAGTCCTTGAGTGACTGAACTTGTTTAGTGTCATTTACTGACTCCCTTTAACCCCTCAATCCTTCAGTGTGCCTCTGGATGGATTTATTGATTGTATCGTTTATTGACGAGCCTTTGAAGGTCACAGCCTGGATGCTCGCAGGTTGTTAAGCAGCGCATGCCTGCAGTGCTTGAGCGATGTCTGAGCCGCGTAAACCTCAGCGGATTGATTTAATCTCCTTTATTGCCTCTGTAGCTGTTTGCATTTTATCTGTTGGAACAGTTTGACTTTAAATGGGTATAAAGCCATAGCGTCTCATCTGTCGCAATGCTGATTAAATGAATGCTGAATGCTCATTTAAAGTTTATAGTTTGGAGATTAATGGAGTCTAATACATAAGGTTTTATTTCAGAAAAGCTGTGTGCATGTGTGAGGCTCAGTGTGAGAGTCTCAGCTTTTCTGTGGCGCAGATGGCTGTGGAAAAGCACTAGCTTGCTGCTGCTACTGCTTGCACCTCGCCTTGGCACAGGATGGCTGTTTATGGGCTCGTTTAGAATTTCAACGATCAGTGCATTACTTAATGAATTATAAAGCAGTCTCTAATTGGCTTCAGAGGGAATGAGAGTGATTTGCATGTCAGACAGCAAAAGAGACACAACACTGCATTAGTTAGGAAATTGGAATGTTAACTTTTATGATTGATAGTATTCTGCTTTTCAAATTGGAGAGAGAGAGAGAGAGAGAGAGAGAGCGAGAGCGCGAGCGCGAGCAAGGGTTTTTGGGCAACATCTTGACACAACCTTGCTGAGACTGTTGCATACCATCCTGTGCCCTTCTTGATGATGACTTCACTCCGTGTCTGGCAGTTTTAACCCCTTGAAGTCTCAGCCTATTACTCGGTTATTAATCTTAACACATATTATTCAGTGGCTATTATTGATTATTTAGTTAACTACAGTGAAACTATTGGGAAAGGTATGTAGTTATGAGAGTGAGGAGTGTAAACCTGGACCTGCTGACTAGTCCTGGGAGTTTAAGGGTTAATGAAATGCTTTATAAAATGGATTTTTGTGATTTGGTCTTTTCCTGAACACCTTCGGTTTTATAAATATCTTCTGCCAGTGGTGAGGTGTGTAACGTAAACCAGAAGAAGCATCAGTGAGATGACAGTTAATCAGTTTCCAAAGCAGATACACATATCTGCCGCTTCACTGACTTAGGCTCGTCCTCCCTGATCAATCAAACAAGAAAGACATCAGAGAAAGACTTACTCTGAGTATTGGCTGTGTAAGATACTGGGTTAATGCCACCTGCCTATGGAGCAAGTATAACTTATCTTACCTGCTCCTCATTTTCTTTCATTCATACGAACACTGCTTAAGAAAGACACACCATAAATCACCGTTCCCTGGGGCTGGAGCTTATCACTGCTAATTGATATGCAGGGTGTGACTGCTAGAAAAAGGACAGTGTATTAATTCAGCACACACTCACAGGCTTGATATACTCGTCTCTGGTAAACAAAAGTCCTTATGTGGATTCAGGGACTGTCTAAACTCTATTTCAGTTTGTGGAGCATTTCCCTCCACCATCAGACTATCGTGTAAATCTTTGTTGGTGATTTTGCACACCTTAATGTAGGGATAAAGGGGTTAATTTGCTAAACAGACTATAATCTTATTATTTCCCAGTAAAAACTGAATTTAATTGTCTTCTATGATATGTAAGCTACTTAATGATGCTTGTGAAACAAGCCTAAACCGAAGGGTGCTCTTTTGTAATCTAGGTAAAGAGTATGGGGTTTATGCGTGCTAAATGCAGGCGTATTTTTGGCTCTCCTGCTCTTTGCCACTTTCTTCTCCGCCAAATCCAATCACAGTGTGGTAAGTGAACCGTCAAATAATCAAACTCTCTCTCTTTCTCACCCGGTGTGCTGGTCTCTACTCTCGAAAGGTTAAAGCCGCATTATTCCACTGCAGATAGAGCATAGACTTCTCTGAGAGGCTTGACTAGCCCTCTCCTCAAATGTGTGTTTGAGAGAGGTAAACAGAGCATACGTAATGTGAGAAGTATTATCCTTGTTACTGTATCAGAGCTACAACATAATCCCTATCGACAGTTAATTCAGTGGTGGACAGCTCAGCAGTACATGTCTGCTCTTATAGTTAGCTGGAATAGAGCTATAAGTTTTGCTCTAATTTACAGACAGTTTGCTGTCAATAAGACAGAAGGTCATTAAGTTAGCAGTCACAAAGCTGGCACGGCCTTTAGAGAGAATTGGGTCGATAGAAATCTATTGGGGTGCTTATGCTAGATAGACACCCTGGGAAGGCCACTTTACTGTATTGACCTGAGCTGGCCAAAGGCCATTGGAAATATGATAGTCATCCTCAGGGAGAGAGTTATTTTAAGCAGGACTCACAGTGAGTGTATTGATACAGTGCATCAATCTCCCTATGAGTCACAGACATTTCCCTGTGTTTGTTAAGCACACTCTGATTGCTGACATTGTACCTTTGAGGGGTATTGATGTGTTTTACAGGTGTTGATGAGGTTGTATGGAGGATATTGATATGGTTCAGGAGGAACATTAATAGGTCTGGAGGGTATTGATCCATGACCATGGCTTGCTGACTTGTCTCAGCTGGAAAAGACTTTGGTAACATTAGGTAACAAAAAAAAAAAAGCTCGTGTGCAGTGATGTATACTGTAATCTTACGGACTGTAATAGATGTACCAGTCTTTATGGGTCAAATATGAAAAGGGTTTGAACTGTCATGTAATATAACAGCAGGGTTTAATATTAATATAAAACAATATACTTGTGTTGACTTAAAGTTATAAAAAGAGTGAAAATTAATGAATGGAAAACAAACTTATAGTAATAGTATTTCAAGTCAAATTCGCATCCTTACAAGAACTTCTAAACAGACAACAACGTTCGAGGTGTAACTATAAATATAGGGTAGAAAGCTAGGTAGAATGCTAGCTAACATTAGGGTAGCAAGCTATCTAATGTTAGGTTTACTATTTTATTGTGTGATTTGAACAAGATTGCTGGCTCTCATGTGGTAGAAGGAGATCTAGCTAGTGGGTGGAAATTAGCAATGACTAGCTTGGGTGCAAATAGTATACATTCCTGTTTTCACCTAGATCACAGGTGTCAAACTCAAGGCCCGCGGGCCAAATACAGCCCATTCATTCATTCGGCCCGCACAAAATTGCAAGAAAATATACTGAAACGGCCCATGGTACACTACTACCTAACGTTTTCACACTGGAGCAGTAGAAACTAGAATTTACACACTCCATCTGTCCAATCCACATTGCACGTGTTCCGTGCGCGACACTGGGCCTAATGTTTTTAACGTTGGCTTGCATTTTACGAGCGTCTTACAGAGCACTTGTGAATGAAACGCTGGTTAAAACAGATGCGTGTCAGAAACGCGTCGGGTGTTAATTGGCCTTTGTAATGATTGACTCCAAATGCCGAAATGCAGTGTAGCAACCTGCAGTGAGGTGGGAGACTGAGGACATGTACGTTCTTAGCAAAGATAAGCCCGTATGATTTCTTTACTGTTACTGTTAATGAATGTGGTATTAATGAATATAATTTGTTTTGGCAAAATTATGCAACAAAAATAAATTTGGTAAACTGACTCACGACCATAATTAGATTAGAGAACAGATGCACTAATAATAATGTGTTTAAAACATAATAGCCTTAGTTTATGTCCCTTCAAGGCCTCACAAAAATGACGATGTGGCCCGGGCAGAAATCGAGTTTGACACCCCTGACCTAGGTGTTAATAGCCTGTCCCTAAATTAGCTCATATTACATTTTTAATTTGTTTTGCTGTTTTAAAATCCCTATTCATCTTTAACTCTTAAAACATAATATTTTACCATTCTAAACTACCTTGCACTGGATGATAAATTTGTACCAACCAGACGATTACGAAGTATATAGTATTATAGAAGTATGATGCATTGCCTTGCTTATTGTGGATGCCATAGGGGATAGGTAGACAGCTTGGCAGAAAGAAAAATGAACACACCATGCTTTTGAGAAGTACTGGTAATGGCAACAGTCATTTAAAATGTGTCTTACTTCTGTAGTTTTGAAACATTTCTCTGAAAGACTCTGCAAATGCAGATCTATAACAATCTGCATCACAACCTTTTTCAGTCAGTGAGGAAAGGAGGGCCAGATGTATTTCCACACTGCTTATGTTATCCACTGACTGTGTGTTTATGGGTTACAGTCTGTTTGCCTGCTGATCAAGTGCCTTTCAGTGGGGAAATGACACTTCAGCCCACTCACCCATGAAAAGGTCATGTACTCTGAATTAACCGTGTTAAAATGATCACTTAGCGTCTGTAATGTATCTTTACCCGTACTGTCTGTGCGGCTCAAAAGTTCCACTTGGCCGTTCTGTTTTGTGAACATTCAGAGCTTGTGAAGTTCTACAGTAGAGTTCCCTTGAGTATGCCATCTTAGCTGTTAGTAAGTAGGATCAAGATTTATGCTCAAGAATTGTGTGAGGGAAATGTGTGTGTGTTCCAATCATTATGGAATCTGCACGCCATCTGACTGTTTCTTATATTTCTGTGGTAGTCTGATTTTTAAATATTTCCATTTTCCTGATCGAGTGAATGGTGGGGCCGCAATTATGGAAGGTGACACTAAATAAATGGCTGGACGGAGTGAGGTGTGTGGGTCTGCATAAATAACAAAGCGGCTGCAACGTAATCTATGCCGCTTTTCAGCCGGCATTAGGGAGTGGCGGAGGCTTTTAGAATTTAAAGTAAGTGCAATGTGTTTTGTTTGTTTTCCCATTTGGTATTAGGTTTCACAATGACAAATGTGGGGAAATGAGAAAGAGAGAAGCCAAATGAGACAGGAGGAGGCAGCTGGCCAGAGGGGAATATTGTACTGCGAGAATGGATTAACGCAAATGATGTTCCGGAGAACTGAATTTAAGTTGCATCTAGGATTTCCATAGTTTTAATGGTATTTTGTCACATAAACTTAGAGGATTATGTTTGTCCGATATGTTAAAAGAAGTTGTGGGAATGCAGAATCATCTGTAGATTAGTTACAGATTTGTTTGAATATCAAATGACTTGTTCAAATCTAGCTATTAATGCTTTGATACTGTACTGTTCATTTACTGTTATTTGGAATCGGAGATAATGCAATGGAAGTTGAGTAATCGGCGTGTTTTGGTCCACAGTGACCTTGTACTACAACTACAAGTGGTGTGTGGTGGAGTACCAAACTTATGGACTGTGTCTTCCATCTAGTGGTGAAAATAGGTAACAACTGACAGTGTGCTCCATAACACTTCATGACCTTAGTATTATAAGGTTCTATCTGGGTGAAGAGTTGTTCTGAGATATGGGGCTTCAAAGTTTTGACATGCTAGCTAGAAAAACTCTAAAGTCCTGTAATGTACATTTACAGCTCAACAAAGCCGACACTTTAAGGTTACTTCAAATTTCTATTATCAAAATTCTGAGACAATTATAAAGTGGATTTTTGAACACTGGCCAAACACAGATATAGAACCGTATTATTCTGTAAGCTCAAATACTGTTTGGTTTTATAAGGTTCTATCTGGCTGGCTCTCATTAATCAAGCCCTCAATCTTAATAAATTACTAATAAATGGTATAACTCAGCGGAGAAAGACATTTGAGCTGAAGAATTTTAATGTGCCTCAACGTTTACACATCGTAAGACCAGCAAATACGGTAGACCAAGACCAATTCTGTTTTATACACTTGTGCTGCAAAACATCTGCAGTTGAAAGTTTCTTTCTCTTCTGGCTCGTCATACTGAGGTTTCAAGTCTGTTCTTTTCTATCAGCGTGTAAACAAAACCTGGATATTTATTGACCCCAGCTGCCTATGTTGTGTATTCATCCTGGATGCTGATTGGTTAGCAGATAGAACCTTATAAACGAAGTTTATCTTTGAGTTTGGAGATATAACTTTTTATTTTTTCAAATATTACACCAAAAACTTTGCGAAATTAAAAAATAACACCACAGGAGAATAAAGTATCCCCCAGTGATGAAGTTTATGGGGTTAACTCATTTTTGACCAAAATGGCATATAGAACCTTATAATACTGAGGTCACAATATAATGATAATATCGCAAACTCTGACAAAACGTTAGGCAATTATTAAGAAATTTATTTTTGGCACATGTCTATTTTGGAGTATTTGCTTCCTAATTTAGTCTCTCCTGCCCATCATATTAGCACAGATACCAACAGATGGACCCTGTACCTGGGAAGGAAGACTCAGAACACAACAAATCCCCACAAAGTAAGCCAAAAGGTTCAGGACATCATTATTCACCCTGACTACAATAACACACTATTCAACAATGATGTCACATTGATGAGGCTGAGCAATCCAGTTAATTTTACAGACTACATCTGGCCCATCTGTCTGGCATCCAGTGGCAGCAATTTCCACAATGCCACCTCATGCTGGGCCACAGGCTGGGGAAGAATTGGCAAGGACTGTGAGTCAAGTCAATTTTTATTGTCATCCCATCCATATACACATATAAACTGGGACTGAATATTGTGCTTCCTAGATCAGGGTGCAACATAAATGAGAATGACTAATTAGAAAGAAAAAGACAAGAGAATGACTAATGTATACAGGACTACATAAAATGTACATATTGTGATAAGTTTTAGTAGGATGACAAATGCATCAATAAATACACAGAATAGTATGGGTAACACACATTACACTTTAACTACACAGAACAACAGGAGCAGCATCAGGATAAACTGAGCAGCTTAAATGAATAACTATATTTTAGAGATCTAAATGATTTGTTTTGAATTGTTTGTAAGCTGTAGAGTTACAGACCCATGTGTTCTTGTTGAGTCATCTCAAAGGTATTTGCTTCATGGTTCCTCTGGGAAACAACAAATTTAAAGTAAACAAAAAAAAGCACTTTTTACAGAACACTAAGAATAGTTTTAATTCTGTCGTCTCCTGTTAAAACTGAGTCATTAGGAGACCACATGAATAAGCTATACAGCTTTGGCTGATTATTGATTATTATTGATTATTGATTATTATTATGCTTAGTGGATTTTACCATCATACCTCTTTGAGTGTTAGTCTTAATTTACAGTGTATAAGTGAAGTTTACAAGCTTAGAGTCAGTTAAACCTTTGAAAATATATAATATACCAACAGTGGAAAGACAACACATAGATGCAAAAGATCTAAAGGAAAAAGGAAATGACATTCTGCAAAAAAGCAGTGTTGTTTCAGATGACAGTCATGGGCATAAGGCAGTGTATGTGCCAGTACAAGCCAGTAGAGGATGCTGCTATTACAGCACAGATGATTTGTGCAGGGCAAGCGGGCAGAGAAATATGTCAGGTAAGAGCACATAGAAACTGAAGATGATCCTACAGATCTGAAGGGAATGAACACAATACAATGTCCCACACTAAAGTAACAATTAGTTCAAGTTCAAGTTCAAGTTCAAGTAGGTTTTTATTGTCATTTCTCCATATACCACGTATACATTGAAATGA
>JAOUQW010000009.1:5051525-5062737 GCA_028565825.1 Olivaichthys viedmensis
CCCTCAGCCTCCCCGGTTGGTAGCTGTTGTGCGATAGGAGAGAACTAGCTAGTGGGTGGGAATTGGCAATGACCAAAATTGAGAGAAAAATGGGGTAAAAATCCAAAAAACAAAACAAAACAACAAAAACAAAAAGATTCTTAAAACTCTACTGGGCTTGTAGTACAGTTACACCCTGTGTAGTAAGCATTAAGCTGTTTGTATTTGAATAAATCCAATATTTTAAGTAATTAAAATTTGAATGCAGTTTTTGAAGCCATTTAACAGCCCTAGTTTGTACTGCAATGTAGCCTGTACTGTAGCCAGTGCTTTGGTGACGTATCAGATATCTAGACTGATTATGAGAAGTTTTTCCTGCATGCATTTATTATGTTTGGCCAGTCTTTGTGGACTTCAGAAGGCTGTAGCTGTAACTCTGTGATAATCTCTCTATCCCCCCCTCTCTCTCTTTCTCTCTCTCTCTCTCTCTCTATCTGTGCAAGGGTGGAGAGAAAAGAACGAGCTCGGCTGAAGACAGTCAAATTCAACGCAAAGCCTGGCAGCATTGACTCGAAAGGGGTGAGAACGGAGTACTGCCACTTGTCGTACTCTACTTCTTACTCTGCTAGTCCTCTTTAAAGAGGGAGAAATTCATCAGTGCCAATATGCATCTGTTACACTTTACAAACTTTAGTCACTTGCCATGGTGTTGTCAAGACCCGACTCCAGGAAGTAGTATTTGATCCGAGTGGCACCCAATTTGACTCGTCACTATAGATTTGGACTCTGTCAAGTCCAGCCTGATTAGGATCAGTTCTCCTCCGCCATCTTACATTTAGCATTACGCACTGAGTTTTACTGGGACACACACACACACACACACACACGCACACATGCACACACTGATCCTCTGCTCTATGCTTACAGAACACTCTGTGCTACTGGCAACACAGCAGCATTTTGCCTTCAAAATCAGGGTTCTGATTTGAACATTTTTAGCCTTTTATATTCAGGAGAAACCCGGTGATCACATGTAATTGCACATATCACAAATTGTGAATGTGGTTAATCTGGCACTGGCCATGTGAGCTGGGTTGTAATCAAAGCTGCAGCACTTTTCAGATGTGAAATATATTTTCAGCCATTTTCAATTTAAACACTCGCTGCATTATGTTAAAAAATATCCATAGCAACGGCTTAGCCAGGCCCCTCAGTTTCTCTCCCGGTTTCTGTTTTCGCCTTTCTTTTTTTCAGGGGCAGTAGTACTGGTGGCTTTTGTGGGTAGGGTTTTATAAAATTGGCACTGAGGAATCTATTCAGGATTTTAATGTCTTAATATGCCTGCATAATTTATTATAAACTGATCAATGTTCTTTTTGTGAAATTGTGATTAAAAAGGATGAAACTTTGACACTCATGTATGTGTAGGTTTACTTATAAAAATTTTTATATCATCAGAATTATAAAAATATGCAGAGGCTTCAAGCACATGCAGTTTGTACGTAATCTATGACGTTGTAACACACTTAAGCTGATGTAAGCAATACATGATACATGAACTTCAGCTTGGAGCAGGGCAAAACAGGGTAAAGCATTGTTTAGTGAGCAAATTCACACATGAAACATTAGCACCTGCACAGATCAGCCTCGTCTTGTCCAAACTCTCCTCTCCAGAATCATTTTTACTAGATCACTGGATACATAAACTGCACTCACACTGTAGCCCGTTCCAGCATATCCGCTGCGCAGTTTATGTTGCTCTTGTTCAGCTTACTGCTGAGTCGAGCCCCGAAGCCTCTCAACATCCTGCATGCTTGATTTCTTTAGTTGAGCCGCTATTGAGTGTTACATGTGTTTCCCAGCATGACTCCACTCCCCACTGCTGCATGGCTGGAAACCAGATTCAGGCGTCTCCTGTCTGTTCAGTGTGTTCTGCGTCTGATCATGTTGCTTTGATTTCTGTTCGTTTGACATGTCTGAAAAGTTGGCCAGGGCAGAGGTGCTATGAACAGCAGCAATGGTGGCAAAAACAATCCATTTGGTGAACCAAATGATTTTAAAGTCTTGAATTGGACGCACAGTAAAGGCTCATGCATCATGCAGGTGTTTTTATTTGTCCTGCCATGGCTGTTGTTTTTCCCACCTCTCTTTTGGCCCGTTATCGTTTTGTCAGCATGAATGTGATGGCACATCGAGCGCCCTGTCTGCCCCATGCTCTCTTTCCCACACAGTCATTCAGTGAAAAGCGTAGAAAGAACACCATCTTTTCACGAAAGTTCCCTTTCTACAAGAACAAGGAGCTGGACGAGCAAGACGGCAGCGACTCGGAGCGTAAGTAGCCGCACACTCATTCACATTTAGGCACACGAGTACACACACGTCTGCGGTAGGGTGTAAGGTCTAAGAGTGTGTAGGGAACTCAAGGGATGCGAGTGTGTGCTCTGTTCTAAGCCCTCTCTCTAACTTTGCTGCTGCGGCTATTCTTCTCTCCTCTCTCTGTGTCCTGTCTCCTGTCTTCCTCTCTCTGATTTTCGCCACTCTCTTTCTGTGGATGGCTATCTCATGTAGGACATCTCTGGAATAGGGGACGACGGGTATGGGACAAAGACGCTGAGTAAGTCTCTGCAGGAATGGTCCCACTATCTTTTGACCCCTTCCCCCCAGAACACTTTCTTTTTCTTTTTCTTTTTGCATTTGTGTGTGGCTCTGTCTTTTTCTGTTTTGTTAATAACACCTGTAAGTCTGTAGGGATAGTTGGCATGCAGGACCACGGTCTGGGATTAAGTGGTTGTCTTTAGTCTCAAGTATATTTGTACATTTTTATTTTATTTTATATATATACATTTTTTGCTCTTTGCCACCAAAAAAGACCCACTGTGTCTCAGCAGCCTCTGTCTAAAAATCTGACTTTTGAGTCTTACTGTTTGTTTTGTCTTTGGAGAGATGTAATGTTATCCAGTGTTACTGTCTGACGTACCACCCTTTTAATGTGTAACACACAGCCGTAGTTCTGTCATCGTGGATGTGGTAACGTGATCAGTGTCCTCTCCAAAATTGGTATTCTCTTAAACTGAAACAAAGATCTCTAGCCAGTATCTTCCCATTCGTTCCTCAGAATGACACTTTCCCTCCTGTTCTGAGGGCAGAGCACAGAACTTAAAGGAATACCCCAGTGTTTTTCAGCCTAATCTCTACCCACCACATCTGTAGCGTATGTGCGATTACCACAGATAAGAATCTCAACATGTTTTCCTGTACTGAGAAAATAACAGAAAATCTGTTTACGTAAAGCTTACTTATAATCGAAGTCTAGGGGCACTTGTTGGGGCAGTCAATAAACGTTTTTGTGGAGCGCTTTCCTAAATTCCTCAGATAAAGATATTTGTAAATTAATGATGTATGTAATTATATTTGTAAATGTAGGTTCGTGGGTCTGATCGCACATGAATATTACAAAAAGTAACTGGAGGTTGCTCCAGTGTTCGAAAGTTAAACTACATAAGAACGGTTTTGGTAAGACATTCTCTCATGTCTGTCTCATCCTAAGGCATTTATTGTTAGAGTGTAATGGTGGCAGCTTTGAATTCACATTACGTAGCCATGCATTTTAAACAGTAATTAACAGAATTCAACAACTGCCCTTAGACTTCCATTATAAGTGAGTTTCAAGTCAGGACAGGGAATCATGTCGAAATTTTTGTCAGTAGTAATTACACATGCTATAGATGTGCTAAACAGAGATTATATTTTAAAAAAAATCTGCAGTATTCCTTAAATATGGTGGGTGCACAGCAGGGGAGTAGCTGCCATTAAAATGTTTCCGCATATCTCAGTCTTATGAGTGCTTCAGTGGGCGGTTTTGAGACCACAGGCAATCCAAAGGGACATTTAGAGCTCCAGAAAGTTCCACTAATCGCTTTACAAAATTGGATCATTTGACACCAGATATTATTGTTCCATAGCTTATGACTCTTAATGCCTTTTATGAGAAACACTCAAAGCTTTTCATATTTGTGTTCAAAAATGCATCTCCCAGAATGCCTTTTATTGTGTACTGGAATAAAGAGAAAAAGCAGGTGCTAAATAAGATGGCGTGGGATCTGGGTATTTTCGGAGTTGGAGCTGTAGAGAGGAGAGACAGTAAAGGGACACAGGCAGTAGAAAAGGATGAAAAGCAGTGGTGAGGTCTTCAGGGCGTATTTAGAAGCCCACTCCCTCCTAGAGCCCAATCATAATTTATCCTCTTTCTCTCTGATCAGATCTGATTGAATTAGGAAACTGTTTTATTGCATGACCCTCTGTTTTGAAGGCTGTGAAGCATCATCAGTGGAAAATAACTGTGTTATTGGATTAGCATGATTGCTTCCATCAGATTTAATATACACATGGCCTTCGTGATTATTTTGTGAAATAAACAGTTAGATTACGTACTGTGATCCACCATCTTGCCGGTAGTGGAGACCCAAATTAAAACCATTACAATGGGTGAATAGTCAATATGAGGAATGACATTTGCATCAAAACAGGAAGTGGGGTATGAGGGTAAACACAATGTTGAACCCAATAGAATGTCGAACCAGATAGAAATTGGTTTATTCAATTTGTCTTTGTTTATTCAAATTATTACCCAACTACAGTTGTTGGGGGGGGTTTTTTTTCCAATTGCTAACACACAAATTCTGATACCTTGAACACAATTCCGCAAACCTCAGTTTTCCTCAGTTTCCTCAGTTACCAAAAGGAAAACTGTTTTGGCAAAACTTTAAGCAATATTCACCTGATACACACAAATTTCAGATCTCCTAAACTCTTTTTGCATAATCGTAAGCACAAGTTTAATCACAAAGCACATTTAACCTTACAGTCACCACAATGAACTTTAAATAGCACACAGTTGTCGTGGTTTAAGCACTATCAAGCTTAATTGTCACACCTAGTTCTAAATCAACCAACGAGAAAACAGTATTGGAGTTTGAATACATAGATAAAATACCAAGAGTCACAGGGATAGCCCCAGGTTGAGGTAAACAAAATGAGGATGTGGCCAAGGAAGAGGAAGAAAAGGGGCAAGGCTGAAGAGATACGTTCATCAATCATCAACCGTGTCCTTATTAATGGCATGACAGTGAGAGAAACCACCATTCCATTGTGAATGTCCCTGGCATGCGTAGGGGTTATGTCGCCCTCTGTGCAGCAATCAGCCATTGTGGGACCATGTAACATCTAATAATATTTCTCAGCGTTCTTCAGGATGTCCTAATTAAGCCAGAACGTAGAGATGGGGAGGGAACCAGAGCATATGTCTTACATTATCATTTGTGACATTTCAACAGCAATCCGTGTTTCTCAAAAGTCTATTCCCTGTTTTTCAACCCTATTAAAGGAATTTACCTCGTCATGGCAGGAGAAGGCATATGTCAGAAATCCTTATGAACAGAAAAGTATTCTCTAAGCTATAGTGATGGCTTGTGGTGACATAGCTGTAGAGTCTTTCCAGGGGTGGATTCGCCACAACAGGGGGGCTTTCCCACAGGGAAGATATGCTAATGTGATGTGGATGAAGTCCTTTGGCCTGCTCCAGCCCCAAAACAAGATGCTGAGGCACAATAAATCTGTCTTTAATGAATGTGTTCTTTCTATAGAGCTATGTTTGAGGTTTTTTTCTTCCAAAAGACCATTTGTGCGCCCATAAAAAAAATACTTTGTTGTTCCTTTCAGTTTTCAGTTTTTTACATGCATTTCACCAGCATTTTTGCCTTGTGCAATTATCAATGTTTTAATTTGACTTCACTAGTGTCTAGTTGGTATTCAGAAGTGCCTAAGCACTCGATTGATTTGGGTGTGTTTTGAAGGCAAAGTTTCATTATGAGCAAAGTTAACGTTTTTTTTGCTTTTGCCACACAGAGATGCTTTTTGGTGAATTGAGTTTGAGTTTTTAGATTTGTGTTTGAGGTTTTAAGAAAATGGGATATAATTTTTTTTTTAAAGAAGTGTTTTAGCTGTTGTTCATTTAGCAATATGTGATGGTGAAAGACAACAACAAAATATGAACGTTATAAGATTGTTATACCCATCGATTTTATTGTTTAATTCCTGGTTTGCCTGCACCCTGAAATAACTGTCTTTAGACACTTCTTCTTCATTTCCCTTTGTAATAATTAGCAGAAAGGAGTAATTATGCAGATATGCATAGCATGCTTTCTGTTGTCTGCTGAGCAACACCCCTGATACCGCACAGTCATTGCCAACGCAGTTTGATTTTCAACCAACCGTAGCAACGCACGTTTCTGGAATTAATACACAAGTTTATACAACTCTTCTACTCCAGAAGAGTCAAAAGGTTGTTATACCTGAAATCATCACTACCCTGACATTAGGTTTTCTGCAGATCTCTGAATGATGAAAACATGAGCACTCATTCAGAGCCGTAGTTATATAGCAACTCATGGCCGTAGTTATATCTTTTTAAGTATATCATTATTTAGCTGAGTATCTTTAAATAAGAAGATGCTGATCTTCTCTGTGCTTGTGAGTGTTCAGACTTCTCAAGAAATAGCGTTACTTTGAACCAGTCTTCCTCGAATCAGATGAAGAAATCTGATTAGTCATGTAACTGTCTGCAGACTTCAGTTTCATTGCTGATTGTGTTACACATCTGTTATTCATTCAATTCGACCCAAGCTTTGATTTCACCTCTTTAATCTGAGCAATGGATGCTAACTCAATCTTGATGCTGTTTTTCTACAACTTGTCTTTGCCTACTACCATGTAATGATGTTAGATGTTCAGTAATCTATTTACACATTGACTGAAGCTGCTGTTCTCAGAAAGGTCTTTGATGAAGGGCACCGCTGAGACAACTGCTTCCTCAAACGGCATCTTGTACACGCACAGCTTAGGGGGGGTGAAAGCAGAGCTTGTGGCTTATCCTGTGGCTCAGCGAGTGTGTATGCTCTCTCTCTCTCTCTCTCTCTCTCTCTCTCTCTCTCCAGGGAGCCAAGAGGACGTGATCCTCTCTTACGAGCCTGTGATTCGGCAAGAAAGTAAGCACTGGCCGTTATTCACCTACAGTGCATGACCCAGCAAGTGTTACCAACCAGCGTTGCTGTGAAAGTTTCTTCATTTGAAGCTTTATCGGCCGTGCATAATCACTCAGTACAACCTTGTTCTTCTTTTGTGCTGAAAATAGTTAATTATGCCAGACCTGTGATCATTCTGGGGCCCATGAAGGACAGAATCAATGATGATCTCATCTCTGAATTCCCAGACAAGTTTGGCTCATGCGTGCCACGTAAGTGCACTGAGAAAAAACATCTCTCACAACACACACACACACACACACACACACACACAAAATGCTTTCATGAAAGCACTACAGTTGATGCTTTCTTAAACCTGAGACAGTTTTTATACTCTGTGAGTAGGTATGGTATATTATGTTATATTAGCTGTACTTTCCTATGAATTAGGCCTTAATTGTTCAGGATATTAGAGCCCTTTATGGCAGTGATGTTAAAATGATGTACAATGTGAGACAGACAGAGTGTGTTTCCTGTTCTCAGAACGTCATAGTCATGTGTGCTCATTCCTGCTGAGCATTTGCTGCTGTTGTGTCATTTTGACTTCAAATCAAAACTACTTCTGAACTATAGTAATACCGTGGTGACTGTCGACACATTTTCTAGCAGCACACTATTACCTGGAAGGGTCATCTGTTATGGTTTAATCAGTTTCTTTTGCTGGGTTTTCATGTTTGTGGCAGTTGATATTTTGTGTTGTGTTGTCACAGTTCTTTCACTCTTTGTCCTTTTTGTGTGTGTGTTTTTGTTTAACCATTTGCATGTGTCTGTTTTAATTTTAATTATTGTTGTTCATTTTTATAATCTTCTAAAAAGCGGATAACGGTTCAGGGCAAAAGGGTAAGTGTGAAAAGATGTCATCAATAAACAGGACGTTTATTGATGTTTATATAGATCGGGGTTTTAAAAACCTTGTTGCGTTTAGCTAGAAGTGTGAATTTAGATTCTGTTCTGCACTAGTGACTCCCTGTAACCACAAACACTGACAGCAAACTTAGTAACTAATGCAAAGTAAAAAATAAACATTTTCTTTAAATAAAAAAATAAAAAAACTAGCAAGACACATAAGAAAACTATATCGGCCAAAATGGAAGTACACATTGGGTTTCTCTCACTCGAAATGGATTTGACTAGATTCATTTACATGGTTTGTTCTTGTGTAATTCAGATACCACAAGAGCAAGGCGGGATTATGAAGTTGACGGGCGAGATTATCACTTCGTTACCTCACGAGAGCAGATGGAGAAGGACATCCAAGAGCACAAGTTCATCGAGGCCGGACAGTACAACGACAACCTGTATGGAACCAGTGTCCAGTCAGTTAAATACGTGGCTGAGAGGGTGAGTATGACACAGAGAGAAAGTTAACTTTTACACCGTAGCAATGTACTTGCACACTAGAAAAGCATAACAAGTTATGTTCTTGAGGGAAAGGAAGTACAAGAGGTGCAAAAAGTGCAAGTGTTTCTGTGACTGTTTCTTCCAACACTCAGACCAAATGAATCTACATAACAGTCCCAATCATTTTCAATCGTATTTAAGGTCTTTAGATTCACATATATGTCAAGTTCATCCTTAATATATACAACACGAGCGTTCAAAAGTTTGGAATGAATATTTTCAGTGATATAAACTCCATTTTGTTTCAGATGCATCTATAAAATGATTGTAATATGATTCTAGTGTTTATGCACTTTAGCTTTCAGATCATTTGTATTCAGCTGTAAAACATCATGTGTCCAGAACGACGACTCCAAAATGACTATGAAAGTTTTATAGCATCGAGAATGACGTTAATATAAACATTAATACCCAGAACGCCTCTTTTTTTGGAAAGCGGTGATCAAATCTTGAAGTGGATACTTAATACACTGGAATTATCTCTACCGTCATTTCTCCTTTATCATTACATTTTTATCATTTCACTTTTTTAATATCTTTTCCCCAAAATACTTTAAATACCAAACAAAACCTCTAAAAATAGCGTTTGGTGCCTGGTTCATATGATATATATTAGATTATATTAGATATATTAGATCTACTACATTGTAGAAGAGTTTAGTGAATGCAATAATGACTGTTCATAAAATATGACAGCACGTGATTCCAAACTTTTGAACGCTTGGTCTTATGTGTTCTTGATGTTTTCTTTTTGTCTCTTTTGCAGGGGAAGCACTGCATACTTGACGTATCAGGAAATGCCATAAAGCGGCTACAAGTAGCACAACTCTACCCTATTGCCATCTTTATAAAGCCTAAATCCATTGAATCTTTAATGTAAGGAGACTTAATGCCCCTGTTGTGTATTTTGCAGCATGATACTGTTTGAAAGTACAGCTCATTCTGTTGCTCATGTGCTATGAGCTAATTACACTCATGTCTTTGCAGGGAGATGAACAAGAGGTTGACAGAAGAGCAGGCCAGGAAGACGTACGACCGGGCCATGAAGCTGGAACAGGAGTTTGGCGAGTATTTTACAGGTAGTTGGGTTTTCTGCATCCGCCAAAACAGTTCAGGCACTGCAGAGGGGCGGCACAGTACTGCCTTCTGGGCTGCTGAAGATCTTTTTAAATATATTTAGTAATCCCCAAGGGAAAATAGTATTTTTGCACATCCTAACCTCTGCTGTAAGCATTGTAAACATGTCACATTTATCTGAATATCAGCAAGACAAATTACTGTAGGTAAATAAATAAAACCAAATCTGAAACATTAATGTTTATGATAAAATTCTATTGCTTCTTCATGATTTTCTTTGCTTCAGTAAGCCACACAATTTTCACCTTCCCTGGTTAATATGATACGAACGCAGATTTTAGCGCTCTTTTTAGGCCGTATATAATTATAGGCTAATTAGTATTTGAATACTGTATACTGAATTACAGTATTGTGTTTAAATACTAAATTTGACAGCCCTAATGTGGGGGATTGTTATCTTTGCAGAGAAAGGTTAATAAAAGCATGAGAAATAATATCTACTGCATATGAGCAATTTAGTGAGACTCTTTTTCTTGTGTTTCTTTTTCTCTCTCACTCATAGCGCTGGTGCAAGTAGACACATTGGAGGACATTTACACTCACTGTAAGATGGTGATAGAGGAGCAGTCAGGACCTTATATCTGGATTCCCTCCAAAGAGAAGCTATAAAGAACACACTCCCCTGCCAGGGACCTTGGACTGCAAAAAAAAAAAAAAAAAACCATAGGAATCATTTGTAACATATGATAAATTATTATGGTAATGTTTATTGCTGATAATTATAGTGAATATGATTTCATTTGTTTGTTTGTTGTTTGTTTGTTTATCTGTTACGTTGCATTTTTTCACTTTTAATATGAATGTTCCTGAATGTACACCACAATGTGTTGGAGACATTTTTGGCCTCAAAAAAAAAAAAAAAGGACTGTTTGTATATATATATTGGTTAGTATTTTGAATTAAGGAAAAAAAAATCATCAGATGCATCAAGATGTTCACTGGTTGTTTTGTTCACGTTAACCCTGGCTGGAGTTTGAACAGGAAGGACAGAGCGAACAGGTCAGGACACTGCAAGATGATCTTCACGCCACCGCTGTCATCGTAATATCAGTTTTCCTCTCTTCATGGCCGGCCGCTGCCCTGCAGGACCCTTCTCCCCACGATCAGCTCTCTCTGCAGTGCTCGACATCTCGCCAACTCTGGGATCTATGCATTCCACTTTCCTTATTTGTACATTGATTTTGTATTTATTGTCGACGCCATCCCCTTTATTTGAACGTTTTCTTGAAGATTTCTAATTTGGAATTGTACATGTAGCTATGTTTCTAAATGGAACTTTCAGAAAAAGTCAAACGATGCTTTAATATGGGTGAAATGTAAAAGGGATACAACTAGGTATAGGAAATATGACACTATATTTTGCTATTTATATTGATATAGGGCACAACAGAACAGAAATATTTATAAATATAATGTATAACTTTGTTTTAAAAAAAAAAAGACTTTTGAAAAAGATTTTATTGGTGTAATATACGGTCTGTAGTAGACGTAGTAGCGGTTGGGATGTTGTGTATCCGGTGAGCCCTAGTCTTCGTTAAGGAAGTGTGTGTGTGTGTGTGTGTGTGTGTGTGTGTGTGTGTGTGTGTGTGTGTGTGTGTGTGTGTGTGTGTGTGTGT
>JAOUQW010000009.1:5094405-5108804 GCA_028565825.1 Olivaichthys viedmensis
AAGAGAGATTGATACCACAGTGGATCAAAACAACAGTGAAACATGCTGCTGGATTTTCAATGTGCTCTCAGACTTCTAGACCCCACTGTATGTCATATATAGGCAGAGCATTATGCTTTATTACTGGTAACGGACTGTTCTGTTACAAAACTAGTGTTTAATGTGTTACCTGCTATATTATGTTGTCACATAATATATATGCGTAGCTGTTGTGCTTTCAACCATCAGTGCTCTGGTGGCATGACAATACCCAGCATTCGTTATACAAAGATGTCATACAACTATTGGGGAATCTTTACCGCGATCAACTAAACCTTACCGGTAGCCATTGATGGTATAGGCTTATAAATACATCAGGGCTAATAACTAGCTTTAGTGGTGTAGTGCTTTTTTAAATACTCTTGTTCTGGAACAAGAGAACTGGCGGAGTCATCTTGTCCGCTGTTCTGTATGCTCTCGCTTAAACATGTACGGCCGTATAATCGTAATGCAACAGTAAATAAATAAAAATTCCGCATCTGAAGAGTCATGTCTGCTGGAGTAATCCATGCTCTGTATTATAATGATTTGAGGACAGATGGACATTTTGCAATAAAATATTTGCTGCCTTACAACTGGCTTCCTTTTACATTTAGCATTAGCTAGATTTAAGCAGTCCTTCCAAATTTACTTCCACCTTCAAGATGCATCATAAGCAGTGTTGTTGTTTTGTGTTTTTTTATCCCCCGTCCGGTATTCAAACCAGGAAATCGCGCTCTAAAGACTGCACCACCGCCGTAATAGGATCGCAGCCATGGTTTATAACCGATTTGATTTTGACCGTGCCCTTTTAAGAAGAACATGCCATGTGTGTCTTCTTTAAGGCTTTATTGCAGACCTTACCACAATGCATTACAATTTATCCTAGAAATACAGAATCCGTGGGCTTAAAGGATATTATAAAATGGTAGACAGGAATGAATGAATATGGAAGGGGTTTTGCTACCTTGTATGGCTGCATTAATTCAACTTGACACACCAGGCTGTTGTCTCCCATATTCAGCTTTGATAGGACACTCGGGGGCTTTGAGATGGAGCTGAGACTGAGGGACCACCTAGCCAAAGTCTTTAATGAGCAGAAGAAATCGAAGAAGGATGTAAGGGAAAATGTACGCGCCATGGCCAAGCTGCTGAAGGAGGCTCAAAGACTCAAGATGGTGCTGAGTGCCAACGCCGAGCATATGGCTCAGGTAGAAAGGAGCTATGCTTAGACAGAACACACACACATCCACACACACCTCACACCCTGATTGACCGCATATGGCAGGTTACTGTAGACCTAATAAAGAAAGGACACTTCAAGTTTGCTCTTAGAATTAGATTTTGTGCTATCAACCTTTTTGGGCAAACGCACAATATGCTGTTCTCATTCTGGTTTTCATGTTACTGCTTGTTTGATGTATGTAGAGTTGTTCGGGAGTTGAATGTAGTATTGCAATGATGCATTCAGGTCGAGTCTCAATGTCCTTCTGCTCTCTCTTCCAGATTGAAGGCCTGATGGACGATATCGACTTCAAGGCGAAGGTGACCCGTACCGAGTTTGAGGCTCTGTGTAATGATCTGTTTGACAGAGTGCCTGGACCTGTGCAGCAGGCACTCGCTGCTTCTGAGATGTCTTTGGTGAGGGCCTTTACGGGACACTTTTGCTTCAATTGTTAGTACACCTATTGGTTCTATTTGGTGCATGCTTTTAATGTGAAACTGACATTGGTCTTGCAGGATGAGATCGAGCAAGTCATTCTGGTTGGAGGAGCCACTCGAGTTCCCAGGGTTCAGGAAGTCATCCTTAAAGCAGTGGCAAAGTAGGTTTTCCTCTCACGACCACTATTCAACTCAACATGCATGCACACAATAGGGTTTAGTTTCAGAAGTTCAGGGCTACTTGGTCTTCCACATTTTTTATTTTGCTCTAATAAAGGCTGTGTGATGGGCCATTTTCGGTGCCAGTTGTATGTGCATAGTCATTCTGGGGCCCTTTTTCAACCCTGTAGAGAGGAGCTGGCAAAGAACATAAATGCTGATGAGGCAGCGGCTATGGGCGCCGTGTACCAGGCTGCAGCTCTCAGTAAAGCGTTTAAGGTCAAACCCTTCCTGGTCCGAGACGCTGCTGTCTTCCCAATACAGGTAAGAGAACAATGACTCGGCTTTTGTTAACCCACTGGGTAACTAAAAGTGTCATTCCTTTCTGTTTCGAACCTCAGTTATGAGGCTTATGGGTTATTACCGCACTTTTACAGCATGTCTGCTATGTTCTTAAACTTTCTCTTAACGCCTCTGTTCAGGTGGAGTTTAGTCGTGAGACTGAGGAAGAGGATGGTGTGAAGGGAGTTAAGCACAACAAGCGCATTCTGTTCCAGAGGATGGCGCCATATCCCCAGCGCAAAGTAATCACCTTTAACCGTTACACCGACGACTTCGTTTTCTACATCAATTACGGAGACCTCAGCTTCCTCAGCCAGGACGACCTGACGTGAGTTTACTGCAGGAGTAAAAAAAATAAAAAAGGCAACACAATAAAATTGATGTGCATGCAATTTATAATTTTTTTTTCTGTTAATGAATAGAAATATGAAGCCCATTTAGCATCGTGATTGACCTTGTTATTAAGCCTGTGTCCTTCACATTCGTTGGCCACCAGTTTAGCATCTACTAGGAGACTTTACATCAGTTCACTTTAGCTACCTACTAGCTGTTTTAGCTCGATTTTACAAAATTATAGTTGCTTCAGGGATCATTGTAGGATGGTTAGGTGATTATTTTGTGCACGTTGTTTTGAGCCTTCTTAAAATTGAAGACAAAATGGTTGCGTCAGTGTACATGCTGAGCAAAGAGCACTGACGCTTATTTTCTCTGTCAGGATGTTTGGCTCCCAGAATCTGACCACAGTGAAGTTGTCTGGAGTGGGCGAAAGCTTCAAGGCTCATTTGGACACTGAATCCAAAGGCATCAAGGCCCATTTCAACATGGACGAGAGTGGTGTGCTCATTCTAGACCGGGTCAGTTAAATGATACACTATTACAGCTCTTGACTAATCTCATCACTATTTCTGCAGTAATTGTGTACTCATAAAACTGATGCAGAGAAATGTTTAAATACGTTGCAGGTGGAGTCGGTGTTTGAGACTGTTGTAGAGGAGAAAGAGGAAGAATCAACTCTCACTAGTAGGTTGAACTGTCTGTGCTCTTTATCCTCACTGTGAAACTGTCGTGTTTCCTGTAGACGTGCGTCTCCTTGGTGTATTTATAGTTTAGGTCAAATTGTGGTGGCTTTTTCTTTTTTCTTTTAAATTTCATGTTTCAGTTGTATTTGCATGTTTTTATTATGCTGGTACGAATATACAAATATTTTCTCTCCTTAAAGAACTGGGGAACACGATTTCGAGCTTGTTTGGAGGCGGGAGTCCAGAGCCCACTGCCAATGTGACGGAACCGGTGCAGGTAAACCAGTTTATCATTACACGTACAAGACTAGTCTGGACGTCAACAACGTGCTTTAAGGCCATGTTTCGTTTCAGGATGAAGAGGAGGTGCCTCCTGAAGCTGGTAAAGACCAGGAAGAAACTGTCGAGAAGTCTGATGAAACTGCCCAAGACCAATCCGAGACGGAGGAGAAAAGCCAGGAAGAGAAAAACAAAGAAGAGCCTCAGACGGAGGAGAAGAAACCCGATGAAGGCTCTGACAAGGATGAGCCTCAGGGGGGAGAGACTGTGACTCCATCAGTAATGATTTTATTATTATTATTTTTTCTCTAAATGTAGTGCACTCCTCAGCTAATGTCACATGGGTTTTACTTTAAAACACCCATAATTGCTTCAAGAAGTATGCCTTCTAAAACTTTAAGCACTAAGTGGTAATGCCAACATTTCCCAAATCAAATACCAAATCCTCATCAAACAGGCAGAGAAGGAGGCAGAGACAGCAGAAAAGTCTGATGACGGGAAAACAACCAGCGCCAAGGAGGAAGAGGAGGAGGAGGCGACTGAGAAGAAGCCCAAACCACAGAAAAAGAGCAAAATATCAGTAGATATTGGAGTGGAGCTGGAGATTAATGATGTGCTTAATCCCAGCTCAGATGACATTGAAGCATCCAAAAAGAAGTAAGTGTCCTTTGTTTTGTATAACTAGGCTAAATATGTTCATTTAGAGCGTGTCATCGAGGAGAGTATATGATCATGTGATAATCAGTGTTTCCTGCTCTTTCCCATCAGGCTGCAGGATCTGACAAACCGCGATCTGGAAAAACACGAAAGGGAGAAGTCGCTAAACAGCCTGGAAGCGTTCGTCTTTGAGACACAAGTATAGGCTGTTTTACATGTCATTGTTTTTCTGTTCCTCAATGCTTATGCAATGAGTGATAATGATGCTGTAATAACACATCCAGTAGTAGAGCTTCAGAATTGGTTTTCAGTCAGTTTGTATATTCTGTTTTTCTCCAGTGGAGAATTACCACCGACCATTTACTTACTAATTACTTACCAAATGAGTACATTAATTTACTCTAGAACTGAGCTTCACTCTTGCCCCAAGAACTAAAAAAAAAAAAAAAGTCCTTCTGCTCTGGTAACCGCTATTAATTGGGTACAAGATGGCGTAACGATGACGCGTCTTTCCTCCCTTTACAGGATAAGCTGTACCAGGAAGAGTACCTGGCCGTGATCACTGAAGAGGAGAAGGAGGAGATCTCCAGCAAGCTCACCGAGGCCTCAGCGTGGCTGGATGATGAGGGCTATTCGGCAGGAACCAAAGAGCTGAGGGAGAAGCTGTCCGAGCTGAAGAAGCTGTGCAAAGCCATGTTCTTCCGAGTGGACGAAAGAAGAAAATGGCCAGACAGGCTAGCAGCACTCGACAGCATGCTTAACTATTCTTCCATGTTCCTGAAGTGAGTGGTGAGCCTGTTTACACAGAACTTAGTCGAAGCCTAATGGTACCAACCTGCTTAAAACCATAGCTGGTGGATGCTCTTGAATTGTGCCAGTTTACGAGGTTTCACAGACTCAGATTTTCAGACTGGTGTCAGATCAAACTCAGTAATTCCTTGATGAATATTAAAATCTACTATAGCTTCAACTTTTTTGTTTAATCAATAAGTGCATCGCTTTTCTATCTAGGGGTGCTAAAATGATTTCAGTAGATGACCAGATTTTTACTGAAGTTGAGCTGAAGACCTTGGAGCGCGTCATCAATGAGACTATGGTATGTAATAGCCAATATTTGGTTATTTGCTTGTCCAAATGTGAGCCGATTAATCACTAGCAGATGAACTGTAGCTACCATTTTGATCAAACTTGTTTTGCTCTCTTCACTGTTTTTATTTTCTTATTGTTAGACCTGGAAGAATGAAACGGTGGCTGAGCAGGAGAAACGCTCTCCTACAGAGAAACCCGTCCTGCTGTCTAAAGAGCTTGAGGCCAAACTCTCCCTCCTGGATCGGGAGGTCAACTATCTACTCAACAAAGCCAAGTTTGCCAAGCCGAAGCCCAAACCGAAACCTAAAGACAAGAACTCTACCAGCTCTGAGAATGGGAAGACCAACAGCACGGACTCTGAGAAAATCGTCCCTCCCAAGAACGAGTCCAGTAAGAGAAAACGGACTCTGCAATTGCGTTCTGAGCTCTTGTCTATTGCTGTTTCTACCTGCTTTGAATTTGGTGCATCCTGATGAAGCTTTATGATGTTGCAGATGGAGCTGAGGAAGTGAAACCAGCGGAAGAGCCGCCCACTGACGAGAATAAAAAAGAGGAGACTGAAACGGAGCCAAAAATAATAGAAGAAACGGAAGGCACAGGTAATCACATGCACACCAAATGGCTTTACAAATTAAGAAATCTAAACCCGACTTAATTTGACATTTTGTTACCCAAAGCAGAGGTGGCCATAGTGAAACAAAAACGGGCCCAACCTATTTGGTCAGCAGCAGTAAATTGGACTCGCCCTTCACAAATAATCATATGAAATTTACTCTGTTCTGGAACTGTTTTGGCTCTCATTCATTCGAAGATGTGTAACTAAGACCGCACTTTACAATTTACCTGAGCCTCACCACAAGCGTTTACATATGTCCTGGACTTGCTGTGCACATGATGGATAAAAGACTTTAACTTTCAGATAAGACGAAATAGCTTTACGTTTTACCCATGTAAGCAATTGTGTTAGTGTTTTTTTTTGTTTGTTTTTTTGTTTTTTTTACAGAAACAACGGAGGACAAGGATTCACAAAATCATATAGGGGATGAATTATAACAACTGGAACATCAAATTTTTGTGTTGTCGTATTTATTGACTGTGAGAAGGTCTGAACTCACTTTTTTTTTTTTTTTTTTTATTGCCTGTTCTCCCCCGCATCACAGCAAAACATTTCCGATCACTTTATATAATGTCAACCTTTCCATATTATGCTCGCCATTTGTTAACTGTGATCTACTCAAACTGAGTACATTCAACTCGAAAGTCTACAGGCAACTCAAAATGTTTGGAATTGCAGTTAAGTCTAGATGGAATCCTGTCTCTCAGAAATGTGAACATTATAGCGCCAGTCTGTGTATTTGGCTCATACATTCACAAAAGAATCTCACTCCGTAGTATGTTCTCATTGTGTCTTGACACACTTTTTAACCTTTTGTGTTGGAGTCTAGAATTTCAACATAAAATCTGCATGACGAATTGACTAAATTAGAGAAATGAAGCGATTTGAATTGGGATACGATTAAGAGTTGTTGGGGGGGGGGGTTTGCTACATGGGTTTGGGTTTTTCAATTTGACACTTTTTGGCGGAGAGGCTGGGATACCCAGACAAGACACAATTCCCAAAATACAAGTGTCTTAACAGGATATGACTCCTTTCCTGGTCTTTTTGTTATGCTTCAATACATGTGTCTAGATATGCATAATTGTTTATCAGATGAATACAATTACCAAAAAATAGGAATTGTACCCATGTATAAATTCAGTTCCTGTGCATGGATGACGTCACTTCAGTATTCGGCCCCACCATGTCCTTGCACTTCCTTCAGTATATTTTAACACCACTGATGAACACACACCCTCGTAATCTGTGTTTGCAACTATGGACGTTTCACCTGTATTACTAGTGAATTTCTAGGGACTCCTTTGACTGCGCTGACGTTTACGTAATTTGTAGGGTTTTTTTTTTTTTTTTTTTTTTGCTGTTTTCAAAAAGGAAAAGTGCAAATCCTTCATTTCTCCCCTTCATCAGTTCCTATTTTTCACCTTTTCATTGTTCTGATGCAAGAACGGCAAAAATTGGTCTGTTGAGAGCAAGTATCTAATGTCTGGGAAAGAGATATTTTGTTTCTAAGCTAATAATAAAATCTTTTTTTAAATCTCCCTTCGTTTCATGTAATATCTTTAGCTCATTGTTCTTTGAATATCATTTTGACTATTAGATTGTACACATACCAGGGGTAAAGAGTGCACCCTTGTTCGAGTATCCATCCGAATGAAGTTTTAAGATGTAGTAACAGTCATTGGTTGCCATTGCTGCCTTCTACATCAGAAACACACTTTAATAGTAGCATCTAACCCACAGTTTAAAGTGTAGAAGGAAAAACATGTGTAACACACACACACACACACACACACACACACACACAGTCGCTGTCCAATGAAAAACCTGTATCTCTTTTTGTGGGGGTTTTTAAAACTTTTTATCATATATGGAATGTGGGTAAAAACCTCCATCTACCCCGCAGTTAACATTTAAATGACCGATGAAAAGCCGACACATCACACCGTGAATTATGGATTTATTGTGTATGATCCTCTGTGGAAAAAGTTTTTTTTTATTTTTTTTATTCCTTAAAATTTGAATTTTGAACATGCATGCTCTTCATTAGAAAGCGATGATATGCGTGTGTGTACATATCTCTACATGTACATGTTGGATGCAAAAAAATAAGACAGAAAAGTTAACGTGATTTGTAGTTAATACTGTTTGTAATAGACGTGTAGGCGTTTAGTTTTTACTTTCTGATAAATTTGTTAATTCCAGATAAACCTTTCAAATTACAAAATGTTTTTTGCTACTACACTTCATTAGTAACTTCAGTGGCATGTAAAACACTTCCAAGAAGAAGTGAGAGAGGGCTTCGTTATTTTTGATTGGCATTAGATCAAACATTATAAATAACATTCTCTCCTTACATTAGATTATTTATCAGCAATGACATTTATTAGCAATTCTGTATAAATGACATATTTTATACAGAAATGAATGCAGCTGCAGATGCACCTATGCCACCATCGCTAAAGCAGTTTAACTCGCCAGTACAAATGAAGAAGCCTTTTATTGTCACGTATACAAGTACAGTACAGTGAAATTCTTATCGTCGCATACCCCAGCTTGTTAGGCGAGGTGTGTACGTTTACGAGAATTTAAAAGTTAAAAAACAAACTTTTTTTTAACAGTTCAGTATGATGTAATAGAATTTTACAGTTACATCTGATCTGATGTGACCCTTTTTGGACAACAGATGCCGAGATGTTAACTTGTGAAAGACGAATGGATTTAAAATTAAGATTATATTTGGCCAAAGAGATGAAGTATAGCAGCAACACAGATCTGGTAGAACAGAATGGGGGGTGATTTAATGTTTTATACAGAAGCCAAAGGGCTAAATCAAACATGTTGGCGGCTATTACACAAACCTGACGCTGAAATTATGTGATAGATGTAGAATATCACATCATTTTATAATAACCACTGAACAATTTAATAGTGAACAATTATTAGTGCATATTTATTGTAATAATAATAATGTAAGTTGGGTGTAATGATAAAAAAAAAAAGTAAACAGGGCATGAGACGGGGCATGCCTCTGCACCTGAGGGAGTATAAAAATTGCGTCATCAAAACAATCCTGTTATTTTCCCATATCACTGAATGCATGTTTATGAATTTTTACATCATCTGCAATTACTTTATAGATATATACACACATACACACACACATTGTACCACTACTTAATTTATTTCAAAAAATAGAATGTGGGCAAGTCCTTCAACAGGGCAAACCAAAGCATATGGCAAAATAATCAGCAGAAAAATAGTTTGAAAAGAATTTTTTGCTTGTGCGCTCCTGCACACATGTACATTTCAGGAGGAACATTCAACAGAGCTTGGCAGTACAATAAAAAATCAAATCAAATCAAAAGTAATTCCCAATGCTAGAGGAAAGAAACGACGTTAAAGATATAAAGTATTTCTTTTAACGTCCTTTCCCCAAAAAAAAGAACAAGAAAAAAGGATCAGGCACGACATCTTCTGCATCTTCTGCATCTTCTGCTGCTACTTTCACTTGGAGCTAGTGTACTTCGTCACAGCCTTGGTGCCCTCGACCCCTTCTTGGGGGCAGGGGTGGATTTCGCAGGTTCAGGCATATTTTATTTTTATTTTTGTATTTGTATTTTTGTGTGTGTATCTATCTTTAAAATAATAAATAACGCCAGATCTTTTCGTTCGGGTCTGTACACGCTATACGCTGTCCTCTATTTATAGACTTCGCAAGCAAATTAGCGTGGAGCCACGCGTCGCTCTGATAGGGCGTTCTCATCGTGTCGCGCGGCGCACCGCGCATTGCGATTGGTCGCAGCGTAGCGATTTGGTGCGTCCAATCAGGATGCGCCTTGCGGTATAAATACCAAACCCCTTGCTTACATCATAATAGACCGCTCGCGAAACGCCGAACCTCTCGCGACGCCACGCCCGCGCTTTGTTGTGACTTTAAAGTATGTCTGGCAGAGGGAAGACCGGAGGAAAGGCTCGGGCCAAGGCCAAGTCTCGCTCCTCGAGAGCTGGCCTCCAGTTCCCCGTCGGCCGCGTCCACAGACTGTTACGCAAGGGGAACTACGCGGAGCGGGTAGGCGCGGGCGCGCCCGTGTATCTGGCCGCCGTGCTGGAGTATCTGACCGCCGAAATCCTCGAGCTGGCCGGGAACGCGGCGCGAGACAACAAGAAGACGAGGATCATCCCCCGGCACCTGCAGCTCGCCGTCCGCAACGACGAGGAGCTCAATAAACTTTTAGGCGGCGTCACCATCGCCCAGGGCGGCGTGCTGCCCAACATCCAGGCCGTCCTGCTGCCCAAGAAAACCGAGAAGCCGGCCAAGAGCAAGTAATCGGGAGGACCCAAGGACACGCGCTGCCGTAGCGCAGCCACCATTTTGAGTCTTGATAACGTGACGTGTTTCCTTCTTTTTCTCGCCCTTGTGTCCTTTCTTATTTTTAATTATTTTTATTTTATATATATGTATGTATATAAAGATGTTGCGTGTAATCGGCGTTTTGCTGTTGAGGGTTGAACCCCGTCCACGCACGAGACCCGAGCCCCGGGCCCGAGCCACCACCAGCGGCGGACATGTTCAACCTGTCCCTGGACCGCGGGGCGCGGGGGCGCGCGGGGAAGACACAGGCAGAACATGGCAGAACATGGCCTGGCCTGCACGCGTCGTCGCTTCTGGACCAAGGCTCGGCTGTCGGTGCACACAGCCTTTTTAAATGACTTATAAACCAGATTGTTGTTTTTCTTTTTCTGTGGGTTTTTTGTTATTTTTTTTCTGTCTCCTCTTTGTTTTTATTTCAATAAATGTTGAGAGCCTGAGTAAGGCACAAAGGCGCACGCGCTGGATCCGTGTTTTCTCCAGCTGCACGAAGCTGCACGAAGTCTTCCTGCTGTCATGTTGGTTTTTAATAATGATGTCTCTCTCTCTTGTTTACACGTGGTGATCAGGCCTGCCAGCTTTTAATCTCTGATTTATTACCTTCGACTTGGAAGTGTTTCAAATCTTTTCTTTTCTTAAATATCTTGCACAGAACCAGAGCTACGTCACTGACTGTGCAGGACCATTTTGTCTTGTACAAGCAAAATGCATGCGTTTAATGTGCAGTTGGTTCATTTTATTTAGAGTTTCGAAGGAAAAAAGAAAAAACATCTATGCATGCAGTGTTCAAACATCACAAATTAAGGTTTTGTTTTTTTAAATCTTGCACAGAACCAGAGCTACGTCACTGACTGTGCAGAACCATTTTGTCTTGTACAAGCAAAATGCATGCATTTAATGTGCAGTTGGTTCATTTTATTTACAGAGTTTAGAAGAAAAAAAATCTATGCATGCAGTGTTCAAACATCACAAATTAAGGTTTTTATGAATTTTTTTTTACACATGGTTATCAGGCCTGCAAGCTTTCAAATCTTGCACAGAACCAGAGCTACGTCACTGCCCGTGCAGGACCATTTTGTCTTGTACAAACAGAATGCATGCATTTAATTTAATGTGCAGTTGGTTCATTTTATTTACAGAGTTTAGAAGAAGAAGAAGAACAAAACATCCATGCATGCAGTATTCAAAAAAATCACAAATTAAGTGCTACTTTTAAAATAACGTGTTTTTTATGACCCATCACAGAGCAGTTCAGTCAGATACCACCACAAAAATGTCCTTCTCTCAGGAAGCCCAGGGCCGTTTTGCAATAACTCAAATAGGTCAAGGTGGTATTTAAGGTTTATTTATTTATTTTTTTGGTTCAATAATGCATCATTACTCCTAATGGGTATTAAATAAAAACAGGCCCACAGCTTTAACTACACCTCAGGCCCCCCTGGCTGCTGCTGGATTATAATCGATGCTTAATTCTTGCCCTCGCTGTAACCCTCAGTTTTCATATCGTTCAGTCCCAAGTCCTCGTTCTGTTCGAATGTTCGCACGTATTTCTCGATCTTCAGCTCTGGGTCTGGGTCTGGAGCGTAAACGTTCTACAGAGAGGAACGTCGAAGGTCAATCTCATACATGATTAATTTATTCAATGGTAATAATCATGTATAATGATGATAATAATTTACCTGCAGGTAACTATTTCCTGCTGGATCATCCAAGGTGATGTGGACGTCCATTTCTCCTAACATAATCTTGATGTTGGAAAACACAGGCAAACATGAGAAAAGCTCAGACCATGTGTCAACAAACCATGGCTGGTGCTTTTAAAAATTCAGCGCAAGTGCTATAATGCACTGACTCTCAGTCGAACTCGGAAATGCTGTTTCAATATGACAGTAATTCATAACTAACCCCCGCAAAAGGGTGCAACAAGATAAAGGTTCAAACCTTGTCGATCTTTTTCCCGAACAGCTGCAGTTTCTCAGCTGTGTCTGTGGCGGAACTGTCTCCACACGTGAAGGGGTTTTTCATGACGATCTAAAACAATTATGCGTTGCAAAAGTAAAAGATAAAGAGGCTTCTTGCAGGTCTAAACATTGTAAAATGAGCGCGCACACCTGCTACTGATGCTCACCAGGTCTTTGATGTCCTTGAGGAGCCCTTCCAGAGTGGTGAACTTTCCTCCTAATATCGCCATGCCCAGCTCAAACTCCAGCTCTGGAATCAGCACGCTACACGTCTCTGACTGTCAGACACACGCAAACACACCTCGTCAGCAAACACAACCAAAGGACTCGATTCACGAGTCAACAACATGAACTTCAAAAGTCGTATGTAAACTTCTAAGATTTACTGAGGTACAGAAATCAAACCCCAATAATTTATTTATTTTTTTCGGGTCTTGATAAAAGAGTATGGGTCATTTGTTTTCCTGTAAATGGAGCCAGGAAGGTGCAATCTACTTTCCAAAACTACATGGCCCATCATTAACATCACTGTATTTTAGTGAGGAGGCTGGAAAGCCTGTGTGGATACGAGAAAACCTTCAGCAGGTCTCGAGACATGTCTGATGGATCTGTGATGTGGAGAGTGGTTCTGGTTCCCAGATCCTCCGTGGCACCGCCTGATTTCACCTGTTCAATTAAAAGGGTGCATGGTACATTAGAATAATTAATGCAGAGTACAACTGATTTTTTCAAGATTTCTACATAACTCACTCATTGCGACACAAAGTTATTCAGATTGTTGTGATGAAAAATGCACGTCCAAATTGTTCGCAACAGCACCGATAGAAATCAGGGGTCCAAACGAACAACTTTACTACAAAAAGGGTTACAAATACGTGGCCTGAGGGACAAAATTGAATTTCTGTGTCGCCATCGTTGCATTCATGGACAGGTATATATAACGTATATTGTATACATAAAAACTGCTTGTATACTCAATGGACATAACAAAAAATACAGCATTGTACATGTATCGTAATAGGATATAGAACGGTGATCCAGTTTTCGACAGCCAATCTGATTTCCTGCAGCTCATCTGATTACTAGTCGCCTCAACTTTCACTATTTGTTGATGCAATGCAACGAAAACCCCACCTGTCCTAGCTCAGGTAAATGCAGGGCTTTGGAAGGAAAAATGGCACCAAAAAGATTGCAATTTTAGCGTCATCGTAATTAGATATACAAAATCAGAAGACGCATGAGCACTAAAAAAAAAAAAATTGTGAAATTACCCTTTAAATACATACGTACATGTACATGTATTTAAAGTAAAAAAAAACATCTTCTGTATTAATACCATTTATTACATCATTTATCCATACCGGTATTCCTCAGTAGGACATACTACTCCTTCATTCATGCGTACATACATATAAGATGGTAGATGTAGTGAGAATATATATAATCAGGGTTTCCGTTAGCCGGTATTTGACTGGTAAAAACAGATTAAAATCCCGTCGGGCACGGTGTCCGGTAAGTACATATAAAGTTTTAGGTACTGCCCGATCTGTACCGCGCATGCGTGAAGTGTTTTTTACGGTCCTATTCGATACGTTGCGCACTTCCGTATAATGATGGTAAAAAATAATAGATCATGGGAATATCATACAAACGCGGCACAAACCTTGCAAATTAACTTATATTTAATTACATCTTGCACAGTCTTAACCACAGCATCTGATATGAAATGCACAGTTTTCCAACAATACCTTGGACAAAAGGACACAGTTTTCTGTTACCTTTATAGAAATGTGAACAAATATTGCACTGTTTGGAAATGTCATTACACCATTGCAATTTTATGCAGCGACTCAATGTGCATAAAGTATTTATACAGTATGCGGTAAAGATCGGGCAGTACCTAAAATTTTATATGTACTTACCGGACACCGTGTCCGACGGGATTTTAATCTGTCGGTCTTGCAAAGGTTTTACCGGTCGTATTTGATATACATTATATATATAAATAATAATATATATATATATATATATATCTCACTACAATTTTCAACACCTCTATTTCCCTTTTATGTTACTTGCTATGTGTTCGTGAGACCACAAAGCTTTATCCTCCCTTTGCTCTCAAAACAGCCTCAATTCTTCATGGCGTTGATTCCACAAGATGTTGGAAACATTCCTTTGAGGTTCTGGTCCATGTTGACATGATTGCATCACGCAATTCCTGC
>JAOUQW010000009.1:5128308-5147846 GCA_028565825.1 Olivaichthys viedmensis
TATCATGGCTGACCTCTGACCTCTGACCCCAGCTTACCAACATGCTGGGATATGTGAAGAATCAATTTCACTGTACTTGTACATGTACTTGTATATGTGACAATAAAGAAGCTTTCTATTTCTATTAAATATGTCATGATCTGAGATTCCACATCAACCTGAATGCCCCTGTTAAGCATAATGCAGTATATTCATTAATGGACGTGAGTAATTAGGCTCTCTGAAACAGACCCAGTAAACAATGGTAATACCTTACTTAGACTGGATCACTCCAGAAATGATAAGGCCCTTTTTATTATTATTATTATTGCCCAGGAAACATAATGGAAATGATTAACAGCTTGTATTCACTTTGCGTAATAGGTAATGGCAGTCTTTGAAAAAGGATGTTAGAGTACATGCATTTTAATCCATTTGAAAAGACCTCTAATTTTGGCACTTTCCATATAACTACCCTCATTTAACGGAAATTAGATTTTTATTCCGCTGAAGGTTATCACAATAAGGCCTCATTCTGAAGCCCATTAAAAAAAAAAAGAAACGCAGATGCTTTGTTGGGCTTTAAATAGGAGGCCTTTGTGTGCTGCTGCAGAAACACAGATGCTGGAATCTGAAGTGTTCATCGCAGCATCTGTCCCAACTCCTCCACCTTCACCGCAGACTGAACGAGGCATTTGTTTATTTAAATTTTTTCCCCGTGTTCATCAACGGAGAGCCACTTAACACTCGCGTAGTTTGGATTTAACAGCCAGACGTACTTTATTGAAACCATTCAGCTCTTTATTAACCGAAGTAAAATGTTTTTTATATTCTCAAATGTCACAATGAACAGAATCCTGAAATGTTCGATACAGCGTGGTTGAAAATTCAGAGCTCGCTGCCAAATAGGCTGTTTTTATGTCATTATTCAATTCATTTTAAATGAATCAAACACTAATGCAAAATGTTACTCAGATGATTATTCCTGACCAGCCATTAATCAATAATGTATTATTTAATACCAAGACAAATAACCATATTTTAGCTGTTAGAGAAATCGTGGTATGAAACATATTCTGCTTGCACACCATTTGCTGTTTGTTTTCTGCTAACACAGTGTTAATTGTTGTCTCTGATACTGACTTCGTTATCATGTCCTCTATACAATACCGGCGCCATTATTCTTTGACGAACTCCACAAAATCGTATTCGTTTTTTATTTATTTCTAACTGATTGAATACAAACTGTCCTTGGTAGTGGCCTTACATATCTGACTCTACTGTGTACCCACATCTTTAAAAGAGTATTGCACAGTATTTGCTATTATTGGAGAAGTAGATACCCGACTCGCTATTTGAAAGAAGCGAAGGGCAGTGTTTCAGATGAGACGAGATTTCTTTTTAGCTCGAAAAGCTTCGAGTGGGTTTTCGTATGTTAAGGAGCTTCCACAGCTGTGAGCCGACACCGCATTCTCAAGCTCATTTCAGCCGAGTCATTACTGAGTCATTCGCTGCCCCCTTGCCCTTGTTGGCTGAAGAGCCGTACGCCTCGCTAGCGCTGTATTTGGCATCATGCGACGTGAAGAGCATCTTGTAGCATTCAGAGCTGTGCAACAAAGAGGCACTCTTCTAATTATTTTAATGAGATCTTTTCATCCGGTGATGCAAGGAGCACATTAGGTAGTAATTTCAACCTATTTTATACCCTTGAATCCGCCATTTCCAAAACTATGGCCCAATTGTGAGCTCAAGAACCTTCATGATTAGGGGCTAAGCTGGGGGAAACACAAAATAAACGAGAAGCATGTCCTACAGGATGTGCTAGACCTTTTCCCTCATATTTGCATATTTATTCCAGCCTGCTTTAATAATTAAGGGCTGCTTTTGCGGTGTCTAAACACACATAAATAAAGCAACGTTTACAGAAAATAACCACTACCTAATCTCTCACCTTAATAAAAAACACTTCTAGTCAATGGCTGTCTTATTATTATAATTTTTTTAAAAACTGACAGAACTTGGTTCTCCAACATTTCAGACAGAGGCCTCCTTGGGATGAATATGACGACTTGCGCTACGACCCAGACTGGAGAAGGAAGCTGGGAGGAGCTGAGTTTCTCCAGTCGAGCTTCTCCACTGACTCCAATGGTGAACCTGGAGACACTTTGAGAAACGCAGCTGTATCTGAAGAAGAGAGACAAAAATACGTCGTAGTCCATAGTCCTGTTTCATCAGAGATGGACAATGTTCAGCCCAAGCCACTGTCGTCCTCCTTTCACCTGCATCCAAAACAGGACCAAGACACAGTACTGCCAGTACCGCAAAGCTCATCTACATCCCTAGAGAGCACCTCACGTTCGAATTCAGACAAGGCCATCCAAGCTAAGCACAGATTTGGCAACCAGCAAAGTGCTGCTGAAATCCTGCACTTTTCTTCTCCACGACAGAGACAGCAGACGCAAAGTAACAGGCAGTATGATGGAGAGAATCGAAGCACTACTCAGGTAGAAAACAAAGACAAGCTCAACTTTTTAGCCCCACAAAGGAGACGTTCCCGAAATGTCAGACCAACCAGGCTGAGAGAGGACATAGTGGAGCGCAATAAAGCAACCCTGGGTATGAACGGTCATGAACAAGGGTCATACCTGAAGGCATATGAGCAAAGAGGAAGGAAACCAGATGATGAAATTCAGGTAAGTGTTTATTTGATGCTTTTTTTTATTTTTATTTTGATCTGAAAAAACCCTCCCATTTATTATATTGGTTATGTTATTGTTTAAGAGCCAACAACAGGCTTTGTGTATACTTTATATTCTCATAATGAAACCGGGATGGCTGATGAAACGAGTCTAATCCTGGCCACCGAGTCTAATCCTGGCCACCGACTGATCGCCAATGTTTTTGTTTGTCTTGTGTTGTATTATTGGTGTGTCTAGGTATTGTAAGATTCTGAGTATTCTCTCAGTCAGCCACTCAGACTGTATTCTCTCACTGAGCCACTAGGGGCTGCAATAACACAGCACACAATCTCAGTCTCCTCAGCCAACCTCCACCACAACGAAAAAGGTCTCGCACCTCGCACGCTTGCAAAATAAACTTTGTGTGTGAGTGCATATGTGTGGACATCCAAATGTCCAAGTCCTAGTGCTCATGGTTGTTGTAGTCTATTCAAACCTTTTACATTCTGTCTCTGCGTTTTCTAACTTATGAGGATTAGCGGCTTTTGGAAGTATTACGTTGGACCCTTTATTACAGTGCTACAATATTTTAATTTGTGCTCTTTTATCGTCGCCAGCGCTACCTGCTCATGTGTTATATATTCAAAATCTCTCTTTGCATGCACATGAAAGGCATAAAGCTGTCGACCTCAAAGTTTAATCAGAATTGGCATTGCAAATATTCTTATACGTTTTGGAGAGATGCTTTGATTCAGAACAGCTTCCTTTAAAATTTTTTTAAATCTATTATAAGCAGTTGTCCACAATGTTTCTGTTCAACAAGTGCGCCATATTTGACATGACCTGACCTGTATCGTTGTTCTTTTTTAAAAATCTGAATGTGTAAGTGACCTCGCTATTGTCGTGAGCCTGCAGCGAAAGGGAATAAGCAGGCCTAATCTAGCTGTGGCTCGGAAATTAATTTGGCAGACATTGGGAGCAGAAAAGGGAAAGGAAGCATGTCTGGCTATGTAGTACCTATTATGAGTTGATCTGCACAACAGTAGCTATTAAGAACATCAGAGAGGCATGGTTACCAATAGGCTCTTAGCTATCAGTGCACCTGGCCCTGCCGTGTAATTGGCAGCCTCGGCCTGTCTGTGCGCTGCACCACATGGAGATTTGCAACATTTCAGGCCTTTCCTGGCCCATCTGAGCCCATACCCACCTTAATGTCTCATGTCAGCTGCATTAGCATAGTGAAGAGCTGTTAGCATTGTGACAGGGTAAACACAGCGAGGGCTTTCCTCCCTAAACGATACGCTGATTGTACTTCCATAGTCCCAAGTCTGTCAGGTAAGAATCGACTGTGGAAAGGGGTTATGATGATCTAAAGCTCCTTTATTTATCTTATTTTATCATCCAAACCCGTACTAAAGATTGACCTGAGCAATAAGAAATGACTCTACATTTTTCTTTTCTTTCCAAAAGCAACTTGGATTTTTGTTTGTTTATTTTTATTTGGGATTTATATGATGTAAAAGAAAGATCACAAGGCCCTATCCTGCACATTTATTATGTGCCCATCTATCTGATTTTACATTCGGATATTTGCCCTTGACTGTGCTTTTTTTCTTTTTTCTTCCTTGAATAAAATGGAAAAATGGAAAATAAAGGATCCTATCAAATCACATCGCTTTCGGTATCATTATCTGGTCTCGGCTGCATATGTTGTTGGTCCATTTTTAAAAGCCACAATTTGCTCTTTGATGGGCCCCTTACTGCTCACAATTAGCGATGTTATTAAATGTACACAATCTCATAACGCGCCAACTTTGTGGCCGCGAGTGGCGCAGCGAGGCCGAGGCCATGCAGAGGCTCCTTTGATAAAGACAGAAGTAGCAGAGCAATCTTCTGCCATTGCACTCAGCCAGAGTCCCTCGTCATCTCCCAGACCCTCACTTCAAAGCCAGGAACATAATGTACAATCTCTTAATAGCTCTAGACCGTGGCTCCGCGGCTCTCTGCCACTGTACACCCTGCCTCAGTGTAAACACCTAATCAAGATTGCCTGGGCGGCCACAATAGCAACCAAATGCAATTCAAGAACTGCAAGCCTTTGAAGTCCTCATTGCAAAAGCTGTGTTTCTCAGTCTTGAGGAAAATGGCAAGCTCAGATCGCCTGACTTTGTTGTTGCCTCATCTCTCGCCAAGAGGCAATTATGGACCCCCAATTTAACAGAATAGATATTACACAGCTTATGAAGCTCAAAATGCAATTTTGTTTGATCATTTTCTCAATTTGATTGAGATTATTAAAATGGTGGACAAAAGGCAGTGGCAGTAGCTCGGGCAGAGGCTGTGGCCTGCTGTCACGGGGAGGCCATGAAGTGCAGGTCTGTGATGTCTACCACTCACACACACACACACACACACACCTGTTACCGCACAATGGAAACAATGGAGAAACAAACAGAAAACCCTGCCGATTCTGTGACTATGTACTGTCGTAATGTTGTCATTATCACCTTTCGGTTTTAGACTACTCCTTCCTTATAAAGATCTCCATATTACAAGAAACCAAATGATATTTAAGCATTTGCATCTTTGTCTTAGACATTTCAGAATTTAGACACTTAATTGAAGAAATCATTTTTCTTCTAATTGTAAGACTGCTCAAACGCCGCTCTTGTAAATGACTGCTCTTGTGTGCAGTGCGGAGATCAGCTCTTTGAATTTCTGGCCTTTCAGCGAACAGATAGGCCAGCATGGCTGCCTGTTTATTGATGGATATGTTACAACTCAATCCACTCACTGCAGCACGCTTCTTTTTGACCTTCCTCTATTTGCGCTTTCAGAATTAGCCACATTCATTCGGGGACTCCTCAAGCCGTCAATAGCATCGATCAGGCCGGATTGTCCTCCGCAGCCAAAGTGACTCCAAGTTTACTAAATGATTTTCATTACAGTATTAGCGGTAAATATGCTCTCCCTGAATGGGTGCATGGAAAAAAAAAATGAAGTGAGTGAATTGATGTAATTATCCTCAAACTGCTCTGAAAGGACTGGGGTAAAGGGGATCAATAGGCTTCCAAAACGTGCCAGAGACACATATGGGCGAATCCAGTGCTTAAATAAGTACTTCAAGTAGTTTAGTAGCTTAGTTCGGAGAATGACAAATGAAGTGAAATACAGCGTACGATTTTGTTTGAGACACGCCTGTTGAATAAGATTCTGTTTGTATTTAAATTGCCTTTGTGAAGAAGCTCTTAGTTTTGATCGGACAAGTCTGTTTTCTCTACAGTTAGTATTGATTGTCAGAAAGAACCTTCACACGACGTCGTAGTCTTTTTTAATGGGATTCACAAATTACAACGTGGCAGATCTGTCGTTTGTGTATCTCGGGCATTTCCAGCATGCCTCATTCTGCATAGATTTCCCAGTCATTCTTTACCGCTTGCTTTCTTTGCTCTCTCGCTCTCCTCTTTCTTTTTCTCCCTCTTTTCCTCCTTTCTAGCCTCTACAGTCTGCTGAGGACACTGCAAGCACTGACAGCTCAGGAAGCCCAGACAATGCTCTAGACCCGGAGCTGATGTGGATACAAAAAACTCAAAAACTGAAGGTAGGACCCTTCACCCCTGTTCACTTTATTGATTTCATCCGTCTCTCTTTCTCTCTCGCTCTCGCCGTCGCTCTTTCTGTGGATGTAGGTAGGGCTGCTTGGCACAATCCATTGCCCTAATGCATAACTGTCAGCAAGGGCTTCCTCTCAAGATGAAAATGTCTGCACAGTGGTCGCACTGTCACCCGGGATTTCATTTCCACTGTGATGGACGCAATTTCTGATAGAGTTGTTCAGGCACAATGGAGCCTCTGAAATGTCTTGAAAAGGAGCCTGTGCAGCAGAGAGAGGGGGAATGGAGAAGCATCATTATTTTGAGCACTTGAGCGGTCCCCCTAATGCTGGCAGGCAGAGGAGAGTAAATATTTTCCCATTAGAATGGTGAAAGCTGGTGTTGGCTAAATCAGAGGCATTACATGCTGCAACACAGCCCCAGACCTCACAGAATAATGTGTGGCAGAACGTTGTGTATTGCCAGGCCTACAGCAGAAATCGTCATCTGTATGCCTCGCTCCTCCTCGGGGGCCATGACAATAGCCACAAAGCTGCTGTTTTATAAGAAAATGTTTCTGCACAATGGGATGGAATGTTTCAGCTCCTGTTTTGAAAACCGTTTTTAATTAGCGTTCATATCATTCTCGAAGCCTCTTTTTTCCTGGAATGAATTTTTTATTTTATTTAGTTAGACATGGACTTCTATTCATTTTTTATTTTTTTAATATATATATATATAAATATGTTCAGCATCCTGATCCTATTTGTTGAAAAGATTTCATCCATGCTAACATTGAGTCTGTTAGGGAAAGCTAGTTAATAATCTTTTCAATTGCACTATAAGTGCAAGCTAATAACCGATGTATGCTTTAGTTGGAGTTTGAATGTAAATTGCATTTTTTTCTGATCTGTACCCAATTAGACCCACAACCAGAGTAAACACTCGGACAGAGCCGGGCCTCACCTCAACAGATCCAGACCCAGAGTCCACCTGAATCGGCCTGTGGAAAGACGTGTTTCAGAGGAAAATCACCAATCACAGACTCTCTCTGAAAAACAGACACTCAGCCCACCTGACTCTGGCAGCATTTCACATCGGTCTTTCCCTTTAGCTCCAACCGTCAACCTTAACATCAACCTCAACACCCCGACGAAACTTCCCGAACCTTTTCTCAGTCCTGAGCTACAGAATCGTCTCTACACACTTGCTCTTACTCCTCCGCCACAATGGAGGATCAGGCATGATGGGTATAACTCACCCTTCAAGGGGCCCACCTTACGCCTTCCTCTCCCTAATGCTGATGCTGTGGGCCATGAAAGCACAAGAGTGACTAATAAGAACAGCGCCAGGTCAGTTTTCAGTCCTATTTCTTATTTGAGTTCTTCTCATAGAATGGCTCTGCCATTTTCTGATATTTAGTGAGCCAGGTCATATTACTTATATTCCAATCAACATACATTGGTGCAAAGATATTTGTGTCTTTTGTAGGATTGCTCCAGCATTTGAAGAAAACTTTACCCCGAATGCTCCTGACGTGGTGGTGCAGTTTGAGGAGGAAAGTGGAAATTCTGCTCATGCACTCCAAACATACGGCGGAGCCTATGCAGTGCTGCCTCCTATAGGCGGGTCTAATGCCAGCGACACTGAGCTGTGCAGTGACAGACCAGAAGAAGCTACTCATGCTATCCATAGGAGCAGCTCAGAGGGGTACCTGGCACAGCTGGAGAAACAAAGACAAATGCAGGCTAAAACAACTTATAAGGTGTGTGTGGGGGGATGGGAGGGGGCATGTATTTAGCTCTTGATAGGAATACATGACAATTTTGAGACCGTCTGGTCCAAAAAAAATAATTAGGCTGTTATTTGAAAAACGTAAAGATCGTAGAGACTTCCATTTGGTTAGTAAGGTTAGGGTTAGGTGTAGCGTCGTGCAAACCATTATTAAGCCACAGTAATACACAAGTAATTGAAATATCCCGCGAAGATAGTGATACAAGCGTGTGTGTTTGGGTTTTTAGCTATTTGTGAGGATCCAATGTCCCCATAATATTAGGAATAAATGACTGTTTTGAGATTGTGCAAACATTTAGCTGGTCTCCACACAAGTCAAATGTGTGAATCTGTGAATATCTTTGCTGCCGTGTGTCTAGTATTGTTTCTAGTCTATTTTTTTGTTTGTTTCCTACACAAGAATAATTGTATGGTCAAGCTCCCTGGAAGTCTATTCCACAGAGAGGTTGCATCCAGCTTTTAATTGAAGAATCAGATTGGATGTGCTGCTTATGAAGGCAGATATAACATGTATGGTATTTGGATCTTTCTGATGGTAAGGCCAAATCGACGAGCAGCTGTTAGATCTGTTCTAATTGCTTAATGCACTGAATTGGAAATGGTGTGAAAGTTGGCATAGCAGCCATAGCATGTTGTAAAATCCCCCCTTGATGGAGGTAATGATTATTATGGCTGTTTGTAGATCTGCAGGTTAATTGCACTAGTAATTGATGATGCTGTTAATTGCTATGACATGATAATATGAGGGGCGGTCACCACGATGATGCTGAGCTGAATTAAAGGTTGAGGTGATTAAACGCCATGTGCCAGTCTGGGCTGCTCATTTGCATTTAACAACAGCTTTTTTGTCCTGTGGCAGCGTGAGGTCTGCTGAGGAACAGATTCACTCTCCAAAAAGAACCACAGGTAGCTAGAGCAGCCACTCACAATCATAAGTACTTGAAGGATCTAGAACTGCTTTTTACTCTCAGGTAAAAACACCCCATAGGTACAGCCCCCATTTCCAGCAAGAGAACATCAGGTAACGAGAACAACATTTTACACAGAGAAAACACCAAGATAACCACAGTGTCCACAGGCAGGTTACACACCCAGAAACACTAAGTAACTAATGTTGAGCCATTATTTTCCATTACACCCAGATCTGTATACCCATTTATACCCAAGGATAATACTAAGTAGCCAGAGTAGCTATTTGCACCCATTGAGTCGATAATAATAAAATAAATATCGCAACAACAGATCAACTATCTGCTCAGTGGTAGACACAGCACCACCGTAGAGTCATTATGTGATGGAACACATCCACTTGACGCCATGTCAGGATTAAGTCGTCTTTACGCCATAAAACAGATTGCCTCTTCTCATCACCTCACCATGGCTGCCATCATGTCTCATAGGATTACAGGTTAAATTTGTAAAACAGCTAGTATTGCAGCCCAGGGGGAACAGATCAGTGAAGGAAACAGGCATCCTGCAGTGTCCATGACCAATGGCTGATCCAAGACAGGCCCTAGAGCCTGAAGGAGTCAGCTTGATCTGGCCTGATTAGCCCCTTTTTCTTTGGAAGGGCTTTTGGATTGCTGCTCGAGTGCACCTTAGACGTCCATAACGGATTAACCGCTTACTCCTTCAATATGTCATAGCGTCTCTCTCTCTGCCTCTTCTTCTGGGAATGCCTACACAAATATTTATTTTAAATACGATTGTATTAATCCAACATATTCTTCAAAGCTGTGTTGGGTTTCGGGTGTTTCTGGGGTTTTTTTCGTGGGATGTTCTACATCTAGAGTTTCTAATACTTTCTCAAGTGTTGTAATACTTTTTATTAACTTCTCTATCCTTTCAGGCATACACGCTGACGGACTACAAGAGCTTGTATCAGGATGTGAAGCTGGGAGGTCTCGGTCCTTCCAACACTGTCGCTGAGAGTGTGGTAAGAGCTGCAATTCCATGACATCTGGGAAAGACCATAACAGGAAGATCTACAATTACATGGGTCTAATTAAAACATGCACTCTCCTTTTCTTCTTGTTGGTTTAACTAATCCCAAACAGCTATTTTCAACGCTAAAATGGTTTTGAGGTCTCTGTTCTTTTACTCATGAATGTGACAGACTTTCATCCCTCCAAACAGAACAGAAAGGAATTTACAAACCTAATGAGTGTAGGCCCTGGAGAGGCGCATTTTCCTGTTTTCTTCTTTTGTCACCAATGGAAAAACCTTCAATGAATCTGATTTTCAGATGGGTTTTCAGCGAGGCAGAGACTGATTTGTGTTTGACACAGGTTTCAGGGAGATGATGAGTTTTATTTGGTTTTGTTTGCTGCTGTGAAGTGGCCTCCGAGAGAGAAACACAATGGGACAGAGGGGCCTTCAGGGAGAAACGGCTTAGGTAATTAAACCTCCCTTTTGTAATCTGCCGCTCTCTCTCTCACCGTTGTCAGGCCGAGAAAATTAGGCGACAGAAGCTGTATTCAAATGTGATCCGCGAGCAGAACAAGAAGATAAGTAGGATTCCCCTTCTGCTGGCCAGGAACCCAGTGGGCAACGACAACAAGAACAGCATTCCCAGGAACAAGGTGAGAAAGGCCTGAAAACACAAGACTAGATTTACAAGGTGTGGACCAGTCGATGCCTCGCGAGTTCTGTCGGTTATCTCCCCATACCAGTATTTAAGAATAAACGAGTAATTGTGGGTTAGTTTCCCAGGCACAGATTTAAAGCAATCCTGTGTTATAATGCCTATTCTTGTTATTTGTGCCTTGTTCGATGCTAGTATTATATAATATTCATTACAAACTTGCTTCACACGCAACACCCTCAGTGTTGAAACACACTGTAACAGTTCATTCAACACAGCGTTATCATATTGCACATTGATATAGTACACAGTATTATATTACAGTGTTAATTCCACACAGTTTTTGCTTGTCTTTCATATAAATCCCTTAAATAAAGGATTAAATTCTTTCCTTTTGCATCTTCGTCTCCGTCCAGGCTTTGGAGTATGCCAAAACCATTGCAAAGCCCAAAGCACCTCAGCAGCCGAAGGAGGGGCCCAAAGACAAGACCGAGGGTGAGAGATTGTTTGAGCACTCTGCGTATCTCCAGTTAGGAGTCGATCTCTCCCAGCTGGCTACTTTAGAGATGCTGAGGAAACGGCATGAGCAGGAGAAACAGGTTGTGGCACGCTTCACAAGCCTCCACGGCAGGTCATCTGCACCCTCTGTCAACACACACTGAACAGGTAGCCCACTGCATTAAATCGCAGAACTCATAAGCACATAAGCAGCTTGGTCAAATAAGTATATCTGGATCGGAGTTTATCTTGTATATTATGTTTAATATATCATGCAGTCTTTAATAAAGTCTTTGTTTATAGTAGCAATGCATTGCTTCATGTAATCTATCTTTCTTACTCCTTTTTAATCTCTTGCAAAGTATACCGTGTGCTGTTGCGTGATTTTTATTTTATTTTAGTGTTCTTGGACTTCTATCAGCATGAGTATGGAGCGGTATAATGAGAGACATTTACTGACTGTGTGTGTGGCTAAATATTTTTGTGGTGTAAAACATCTGTTATGGATCATAAGAATATTTACTTTGGGGAGAAAAAATGACATTACATGCATTTTATTTATGTTTTATAATAAAACATTTGTAACTGCACATTTCAGTGTCGAGCGATACTTGGTCATAGTACCGTGCGTTTTGCTTCCTTGTTTCAGGCGCGATTTCATGACCACACCTGGCTGCACTGATCATGGACACCACTGTGCTGTTTTATTCAGTCACTTCCTTCCCATTAGTCTGATTATTCCCACTTTACCCCTTCCCCTTTCTCTAACTGAGAGGGAAAAACAAAGATGACACTTTGAAGCCTCCTCTGATTAGAGCCCGCAAACTTGCTTTCGATATTTTTTTAAAGTGATAATTCCCTCCCCCTTAAAACAATCTCGAGCACCTACCCCTTTTAATGGAAGCCTTAGATCGTTATCAAAGAGCTATTTGCTCCGTATGTAATATTTTAATTAGATTATAGCCTCTATTTAACCCATCATGTCCGCTTTGATGCTCCGTTGTTTTCGGCGTCAAGCCTCCGCGAGCGAGCCTCATAAACGCGGAGCCTTTTGAATTAATGAGAAGCGCTGCCTTTCCAGACCCACTCTCTTTACATTGCGCTCGATCTGTTTCTCTCTCTCTCGCTCTCTTTCGTGCCATAGAAATCGGTTAATTGAAGGAGTCTCTCTCTCTCTTATGAAGGAGGTTGCATTAGCATCCCCCTCTTTTTTTTTTGGTCGCAGGCTTTGATGTGCGCGCGGCGCCTCGGCCTTTGCAAATGAGCTGATGAGGCCGCCATTAGAGCGAGCGGCGCTCTAATCGAACGCTTAATCTTTTAATTGATCACCTTCCGCACGGCCTGTTCGCTCAGCGAGCTTCCCCCCCCCACACACACACACACACATTTATTTATTTATTTGCAGAACCAGAATCGCCTTTCGGATTGTTTTTCAAAGGGTGGAAGAGTGCACATGTCCTGAGGAAGAGAAAAAACATCACCATTAAGCCTTGACACTCCAAATGAACGCGAGCTTTTCCGCCTGCTGCACATTTGAATCACTTAAGGTCCTTTAAGGCCAGGACTTAATGTTTCACATTATTTCAATTGTTCTTGTAAAATGAAGCTTTTGGATGCAAATAGTCTGTTTCTTAATTTTCCGGAGCCTTAACTCATATATGGCTCTCTGATGGATTCATAATTAAAAGAGCAATGCACTAATTAAACCTAGTTGTTAGTGTCAGTGCGGGGTAGTGTACAGTTCTTTACAACAACAAAAAAGCATTATACGCGATGGCTAATGGGATAATTAGCCTATTTTTAAAACTGAATTTCATATGCATATTGAATATGCTGGTAATTTACTGGGCATTACTATAGCAGGAGACCTGCCCTGTAATGGTGCCAGTTTAAGTTGTCGTGGCCTGTTGCTTTAGATTTTACTAGGAATTAATGACACAGGAATTAATAGGATTTAATAACACATTAATAATACTGAGGCCAAGACACATTCGTTTATATTTGTTTATACTCTTTTTTTTTTTTCTTTTTTTTTACTACAAACTATTCATTCATAGACTAGTAAATGCAAGATTGGACAGACTCAAATAAGTGTGCGTAATTGAATATGGTTCAGATTCAAACGAATGGGTGCACTAATGCGAAGGCTAGCCTGATATTCCAAGCAAATTGTACAATTTAAAATTAATTTTAAAGTACTCGTGAGGGAGATGATTTCAGTCCTCGTATTTCCTTTTTTTCCACTCCTGTTTCCATTAATATAAACTGAAAATAAAAGCTTTGTGCTGGTAGCATTTCATTTAAATTTCATTGAACATTGAGCTTATTTTATGTTCTGACAAAAGTAGGCCACCCTTTGAATCTGAATTTGAACTTGAACTATTTGTGAAATAATTCAGGCTATTTATAAACGCAGGTTAGTTAGGTTTTTTTTAAATTATTGAAATGTTTTCAACCCACAAACTACACTCTAATACACGCCAATCCGGTATTAATACCGAAAATAATAATAATACAAATAAACAACAACAACAACAATAATAATAATAATAATGATAATAATAACCTAGTAATATATTGTATTTTTTCATGTTATAGTTTCATATACCAAGACCGACAAAGTATTTTGTCAGTTACCGTCAAATGAAAAAAAAGGATGCTAAAATAGTGTTGAAAGAGATCATAGTTTATATGTTTTGAACAAATCATGATTTCTTTGATAATTAATTTACTGTACAATATTTTTTTTTAACGTTTTTTGCTTTACCAAAAGACACATCACAGTTTTAGAGCTGATGAACATTTTGCGTCAACAACATGCGAAATCATATCGCCGCGCTCTTGCTCAATTATCCAGTATAAATTGAACAAGTGCTATATACCATGATTATATTTACAGATTGTCAAATACAATATTATAGTTGTGAACAATAATTAAAACCCGATCATTGTTATTATAGTCTTTAAAATAGTCGAAACGGGTGATGATGATGATAATAATAATAATAATAATAATAATAATAATAATAATAATAATAAACGTTATAAAAGGTCCATCATTTTAGGATAAGGTTTATGTTTGGATGGAAATTCCACCCTAACGGGAGATACCTGGAGTCATGATTCACTCTGCTGATAACGTATGCCTTAAGCGCTTGAATAGTGTAACTTTAGATGGTTATTAATTTATATATATATAAAATAAAAATAAAAATAAAAAAAGAAGAAGAAGAAGAAAGGAAAAAAAAAAAAAAAAAAAAAAAAAAAAAACTAAATAGAATTTCCTATCTAAAATTCAATAATCAATATGTACATGGATAGTTTAGTTCATGTTCTTCGGCCTATAGTAGATGTTCAGGGGAGCAGATGTCGTCCTCAATATCGACCTCGTCTTCGTTTTCGTCCACCGTGTATCTGTCCGGACTCATGGCGTCCTTTGCGTCTCCCACGCTTTTCTCCTGCAGATCGCTGGAGCTCGAGTTCTCCACAGACCTGTCCGAGTCTCCTGGCGCTTTCTGCTCCTCTTGCGTTTTCCTTAATTGCTTTTTATGCTTCATCCTCCGGTTCTGAAACCAGGTTTTCACCTGCGCAAAAAGGAAATCCAAAAACGCAAAGCCGTTATGAACCTATCTGCCTGCATGATATCGTATAGTCTGCAATGGACTTTTAAGGAGATTTAAGGTCGAGGGCGCATTAACGGCGCATGGGGCTCACCTGTGTTTCTGAGAGGCTGAGCCCCGTGGCCAGCTCCACCCGCTCCGGTGTTGAGAGGTACCGCTGCATTTCGAAGCGCTTCTCCAGTCCGGAGAGCTGCGAGTCCGAGAAAACAGTGCGCGCTTTCCGGCGCCGGCAGTGTTTCCCGGGCAGCTCCGGGTGGTGCTGGAACAACGAGGGCATCTGCATTCCTTTACGACGAAAAAAGATTGCACATTAAAAATTGCAAATATAAGTGTAGCTAAATTGTTGTATAACTACATTTGTGGTAAATGTGTTTCCGTCATTTTGAAATAGCAGCAGATAGAAATTAGACTGGTATAGGATTTAATGTAAAAATAAAATAAATAAATAAAACAGATTTCTCACAGATTCATATTGTATAATAAATACTATTGTATGAGATGAATATTTATAATGTTAATATTTGACATGAGCAACGTTTCTGCTCGTTTGTACTGGACAGCAAGGCCTGGTTTTCCAGCGCATAAATAAGAGTAAAAATGCATTTCCGAAAAAGTGCTAGACATTTCCGCGGCTGAGCTCTCGGCCTCGTTTGGAAATGCATATTATTATATATAATATTATTATTATTATATGATCATATGATCATATACATTTGATATATATAATTGCCCTCGTGCCATACCTCGATTCCTAACTCGACTTCTTTCCACTACGCCAAACCATTAAAAGCACAAATCACTTTTCTACTTTTTTTAATTTATTTTATTTTTAATTAATAAAAAAAAAAATTTTTAATTTTTTTTTTTTTTAAATATTTATTTTATTTATTTATTTATTTGTAAAGAGTACAACTCCATACCATAAATCTGCTGCTCATTGCATCAACTACATACCGGGGCTTAAGCGAAGAAACGGAGGGCACCGAAGTCTTACCGGAGGTGAAAAAGTAGGGATGATGCTCGGGTTTGTGCAGCGGATGGTGCGGATGGGAGGCGAGGATCGGGGTAGGCATGAGGGGGTATCCATATTCGAGCAGAGGCATCCGGGACGCGAGCGAATTAGAGAATGGCGACGGGAAAACGTCCCGCAAAGGCTTGGGTTTGTGGAGCAAAATGTCTTCGATGAAGAAGGACGTTGACCTTTGGGTGGGCATCTGCACCCCTGGAGACGTGTAGTTCAGGTTCATCATGGAAGAGCTCGGCCGGAACGGAGTTCTCTCCGCTTGTTTTGGAAGCGCAAAAACCAAAAAAAAACAAACCAAAAAAAAAAAAAAACTCCTCCAGGCCGCTTTCCTTCGTCTGCAGAGCTTTGGAGAAGAACAACCAAAAAAAAAAAAAAACCGGCAGAAACGTAAATCTCTCCGTCTAGGTACCCGCCGCCAGGTACATTACTATTTATTGGGAAGTGAGTGACAGGCGGGAAATTGCGCTGCAGATTGTTGCGCTTGGCCAATGGCGCGCCGGCGGGGCGGAGAATTGAATTAGTTCTTTATGGATTAATTAGAGGGGCGGTGGCGCGGAGGGAGGCCGAAAACTCCTGCAGCTTTTTTTGCGCTTCAGCCAGGCCGTGCGCATTCAAAACCAGCCTCCTCTGGGGTCTTTGTGGACCCTGTAGAGAGTGGAGTTGACCGATTATTTTCACCAGCGTGCCCAGAATGGCTGGTGGAGCATTATATAGGCGACCATTATAGACCATTCCTATTTATTTATTTTTGCAGCTGCTGCTATTATTAGCAGTTGTTATGCAAGTATAGGCATTATTATTAGCGGCATTATTAAAGGGCTCACAGCTTCTCATTCTGGTGCAGATATGGGATTCAACGACACGGGCTTCCCTGTAACGTGCGCACGGGAAAAGTGCGGGGCCTATAGCCTGTTGCGCTCCTGATTTCACACCGTTTCCCCTCTTTTTTTTACCATGTTCTTCCTCTGTCTAAGAATCGCACGTTGCACATAGTCTAATCCCGTGGTTTGTCACTCGGAGATTGGGTTTAATTGTCGATATTGAAACCCGCGCAGAGACAAGTGCGCTTGAGCGCCGTCTCAGCTGAGGGGGCGTAATTTGCTGATATCGTGTTGTCATCACATCTCCAATCACGGCGGTTAACGCTCAAAGTGTTTCATTATTGGCAGGAGTCTTGCAGCAATGCTATTAGGTAATTAGGTAGGATGTTAGAGCGGAAGTTGTAATCCTCAGGCGCGGGCTGGAGGATTTTCGTCTGATCGGGTGGAGGAGAACAGAAAATTCATTGCAGCATTCAATTAGGCATTAAAGATGGCTTGCTTCTTTTCAAAAAAAAAAAAAAAAAACCGGACGGCGACCGTGGTGCAAGTGACTGCGTACGAGAAGCGAAAACGTATTCAAAAAGAAAAGAAAAAAGAAAAGAAAAGAAAAGAAAAGAAAGAGGGTGTAGCTGTGTTTCCATAAGCAGGTTAATGTGCGTGCGTTGCGCTCTTTCACGCGCAAACTGCAACAAAGCAAGACGCAACTTGCGTTTTAATTGATCATCCAAAAGGCATAACCCTTTTATAATGCAGGCATAACCCTTTTATAATGCAGGCATAACCCCTTTATAATGCAGGCATAACCCTTTTATAATGCAGGCATAACCCCTTTATAATGCAGGCATAACCCCTTCATAATGCAGGCATAACCCCTTTATAATGCAGGCATAACCCCTTTATAATGCCTTAACAATTCAACTCGCGCGCATGAGTAATTCGGTTACGAATGATCTGTTAGCACAGTGTCTCGTTACAGATGTGCAAAATCACAGATTGAAACTAATTCAAGTGACTTTATACTTTTTGTTGTTGTTGTTGTTGTTGTTGTTGTTGTTGTTGTTGGTCGAATCGAATTTCTCACGAGCTCACATCCTGATGCGCATTACCGAACCGTGGAGCTGAACCATCTTTCATTTTGAGCTTGTCCTTATGACTGAAACCTGTCCGTGTTGCAGAACGAGTAAAGTAAATGAATGAATGGTGATGAAGTCGCCTTTACTTGGCTGGTCGATGGAATCGGCGCAGTTAAGCGGCTTTTAAACAGCCATTTAATCAAGTGAAATTGGCAGCGCGCGCACACCGCTGCGTCCCACCTGAGCGGCGCGTTGCTCTAAGAGGATTGCGGTATTACCGGCATGGACCTCTGGCACACGATGCTTTTACCTGTAAGTCCTGGGTGAAGAAGAAGAAGAAAAAAAAAGTCGGGACATTGTTGTTGTTTGTCGGGACATTATGTGACATTTTTGCATGAATAATCTTACAATAAACCTTACAATATTCACTTCAAAAAGAAAAGAAAAGAAAAGAAAAAATACAAATGGTGCCGGAAACGTTCTTTAGAGCAAGATTAATAGTTCTTTAATCATTTGTCCTTGGTGCCACAAGGACTCAATCATTATTCAAGTGTTGACATCATGTGGAAGGCTCTTTCTGGAGGGAAATGATTATTCGGTTCATTGTAAGCACCAACAAAAATGGTTAAGGACCCATCTGTCAAAAGGTTCTTTAGGGAACCAAAATGGTTCTAAGGAACCTTTTCGGGCACCTTGTTAATTTGGAACGTCTCGGTTACGCTTCTGCTATCCAGAGTTAAAATATTGTACTGTGAGTCATAAGATATTGCATAAATGCTGCTTATACCTTATTGGGTAAAAACCAGTTGTGTAATCAGTCTGAATAGATAACTGATCTCACCATCTCTCCTTTATTTAGCCAATTTATCCAAGTCATGCTCAGGTCTTGAAGGTCATAATGGATTAAATAGAACATCTTTAAATGAACACAGCAACCTACATTTAAAATAAATACGCTAACCTACATTCAAATAAATACAGTAGCACAACAATTTCATGAAGGACTGGCACCAGTTAGCTTATACACTGTTTTTTTATTACATCACACATTGGAAAAAACATACATTGATTCATAAATAAGTTTGATTAGCAAAAGAGTCCATTATTCTTTCTTTTTTTCATTACTATAATTGTGTTTTCAAAATTCCTGCTTTAAAGTGCCCTTGACGTGGCTTGAATTTGAGCTGTTCTCCAGTGTGACGGTTCTGGTATTATCAGTTATTGTTTCATTATTTGCTCCTTTAGTGGAGAGCCAGGCTTCTGGTGCATTAACGCATCTGATAGGCACACAGTAAAGACCTTAAATAGAGAAGAGAATATGATAAGCAATTTCAACATTACAGTCAGTGAAAACATCAGCAACCTTATAGACACTACATCACAGTTATGGAGCATACTCTTAAACAGCAAAATGATCGGTGTTGGATAAACACTTACAGTCTTAAATAAACACCTACAGTCATGAGTGGACAGCTACAGTGCTGAATTATCTCTTACAGTCTCCTTTTGTATCCATCAGGACTCATCTAAACACTGTAGGTGTTAAATTGATGCTTCTTGAACACAACAGAGGATCAAGTGCACAAGAAGTACATAAGTAAACTATAGTTTGTGAGTTGTGCATGGATCATGTTAGGCACCTGAGAAGAAGGTGAGGCTGACCGCCACCCAGCCGATGATGTAGGACCAGGAAAAGCAGCAGTGGCCATGGTAATTTATGGTCACCTGTGTACATGGCTATGGCCAGAAAGTGCCTGTTCTCTTCTACTCCTTTTTCACATGTCACGTAATGTATATGCGGTTACTTAATAATAATAACAATAATAATAATAATAATAATAATATTATTATTATTATTATTATTATTCATCCTA
>JAOUQW010000009.1:5181915-5199755 GCA_028565825.1 Olivaichthys viedmensis
GCCCCTGGAGCAGGGAGGGTTAAGGGCCTTGCTCAAGGGCCCAACAGTGGCAGCTTGGCGGTGCTGAGGCTTGAACCAACGACCTTCTGATCAGTAGCCCAGTGCCCTAACCGCTGCCCACTGTTTATATCTGGAAGCTACAGTATGTAGAGGCAGGAGAGATGGTAGTAACATTTAGGCTTGTCTACTTTTACCTCAGTGGAAAAAAAAGTCATTTGAAGCAAGTGAATAAATAGTTTACCTCTTAATATAGCTTTTTGGTTCTTTTCACTATCTCTGTATTGGTTTAAAAGGTTAATTGTGTCAGGCTCGAGACAGATCGGATGCGGTTGCAGGCAATAGGTGAGGACGCACAAGCCCAATAGCAGAACGGGACGAGGCAGAATTGAAGTCGGAGGACAGGCGTGAACTTGGGGGATCCGCAAACAGGGTATCAAAGGTTCAGGCAGAATCGGAAGTCCAGTAGCACGGTCCGGGGTCATACACGGGGAGTCCGTCAGACTATCGCTTGCTGAACTGTCCAAGTACATGGGCGCAAAACTTAGCAGCCTCTGTGTGTTTGGACTGGTGTTTATATAGGGAGTGGTGATTGGGATCAGGTGTGTGTGATCAAAAGTCAAGTGAGTGGGTATGAGGAAGTAGCTCCAGTGACATGCCATGTGATCCGGAAGTGAGTGGTGGATTCTGGGAAACGTAGTTCTGTCTGACTGGTGCGGCTGTGACAAATTGCCTTCTCTTTTGCATAAATTTATTCTCATTTGTAAAATTTATTTCCTCAAGTATAGATTTTCAGATATTTCAAGATGCATTTCAGTGCCCAAATCGTATTTTTTAACTGTAGTCCATCCTAATCAGTATTTTTCTCTTGCAATACTAATTGTTGCAGGAAGTCGGTCTTTACTACGTGTCAGATTATCTGGTTTTCTGTATTCTGGGATTTTACGTTAGATTTGACTGGGAGCCTGTGGTGTTCATTCATCCAAAGGCAGAATATTACACTAAGACTCATTCTACTATAAAAATCATGGTTGTTCAGAATCCTTCATGTCACAACCCCCTTGCTTTTTAAGTTAATCCTTATGCGTGTCCACTTTAGAAGCTTGGCTCTGTGTTGTTTTTCATGTAGCAGATGGCACAGAGAGCAGTTAAGCAGCACATGGTCAGCTACTAATCCCTATGCTGGTGATTAGTGTGTGTGCTTTTACTTGCATATTAAGAGTGCTGCAAGTGGACTGTCTATAGATTAAACTGTGTTTTGCTTTCAAATGTAAAAGCCTGGAGCTAGGAACCACTACATCTCAGGTTCTGTATGAAATAAAAAGTGGAAATGAGCAGAAACGAATGAGATGTGGCAGTTGACTCAGCATCCTGCTGAATTGCCCTGCTTCATTTTACAGTTGAGAGTCTGCAATGGTCATTGAATTTCAAGGAAGCTTATAGGGGATTCTCATAATTAATGCTAAACGCTTGGGTGACAATCTTAATGGCCTTTTTGGGTCAATGTAGAAAAGAATGTTTCTCATTAATCACTGGCTCTTTACTATCTGGTCTCTGTTCAAACCATTACTTCACCTAAGTGAGGGCAGAGTCCACTATAGGTTCCAAAAACTGTCCATGTAACCTCTGAATAATTGAAAAAAGTTCACTTTGGATGCGTTAAACATTCTAATACCGAACCTCAAGGAAGAAATAGTTGGGGCAATGAGGCCACTCTGTAGAAAACTTTCCTTTGTTTCATGTGTTCCCTATGGAAGAACCTCTCAAAGCTGCATTTCAGTACACGGTATGGTTTACATACTTTTTAACTCCTCCACAATATACTGGGATGAAAAATATTCTCATTTCAATAAGCGAGGTGAAAGACCACCGAACCTGTGACCTCATGCTCACTAGTGTTTTACACATGACAGAACGTAAAGAGTTTTAATGTTTGAATATTTTTTGTGCAATAAATCTCTGGGTAACAGAACACTCACTTCCCTGGCAGGTCTTCCTGCAATTCATCTCGATTTAATTCTGGCCAGGGGAGCTAGTGAACTCGACTGTCAGTCTTACTAGAGTAGCCAAGAATAGTTCAGTAAGTTATTGATGTGTGCATTCCCTGAAGCATTTTTATTAAAAATCAGGCTTAAGAGTGATAACCACTGGCCAAAGGCTGCAATCATTCCTGGTCTTTGTAATCCTTTGCGTCAGCACCCATGTCACACGTGCAGAACATGTAAATATAAATACGTAATTTACTCTTTGTCTACCTAATCACATCAGATTGAGTTTAGGCTGATAATAACTCATCTCATTAGATGTTGACACTTAATCAAGCTATATTTACAATAGGTCATGTGCATGCCTCAGTAGAATAGGTATCAGTTGTTGCATATTCATCAAATCGCCTTAATAAGGATGGTTTCCAGGATAAAAGATAGAGAGCCCCAGTGTTCCATTTCATGGTGAATGTTGTTTTCTGCTGTGAGATGCAGATTTCCCCCTTGCCATTTGCCTTAAGGTGATTATGTATTCTCATCACCAACGCTTAATTATGTTTAGCTAATGAATGGAAGTGTATTTTATTGGCGCTGTTGATTTGTATAGTGTAGCATTCCTTGTTTATATTATATACAATATTCAATATATACATTCAGTTGCCAGTTTATTAGCTATACCTACCTTATACTTACACTCATTGGACATTTTATCTGGTACACCTACTATATATGTATATAGGTGCACTTTGTAGGTATACAATTACTGACTGCAGACCATCTGTTGTGCACAATTTGTCAGCCCCCCTCTACCCCATCCATCAATGGAAAGGGACCACCGTGGGAATTTGGGTGGTGGACCATCCTCACAACAGCAGTGACACTGAAATGGCAGTAGTACAGTAGTGAGGGTGGTGCTGGAACAAGTGTATTGTGTAGACACTGCAATGCTGGGGTTTTTAAACACCTCAATTTCGCTGCTGGCTTGGGAAACAGTCCACCAGCCAGCAGCGATGGTGTGGTCAGAAACTGACCACTAATGAAGGCTAGAGGACGATTAACACACACTTTGTGCATGGAACAAAGATGTTTCTAACTGTACACCTACAAGGTGCACTAACAAGGTAGCTATGTCTAATGTAGTGGCCAGTAAGAAAACACAGTGTTTAAAAAACAGCAATGTGGCTGTTCGTGATATACGCGGTCTGGAGCCACACACAGACGCGTCAGTGTCACTGCTGTCCTGAGAAGGGTTCACCACACAAATAATATCTGGTTAGCAGTGGTCATATATGCTGTATGTATGTATATACACTCAGGAGAAAGCTAACTAATTTTGAAGTTAAACACTCATAATGGTGTCCTGTAACTGAAATCTATACAGAGCAGTACTGCTCCTCTGAGCTCCCTAAGTCTAATATGATAATCTTTATTATCAGGCGTTCACCTTGGTTCCAGCTTTAATATGTCATCACCAGTCACTACAGGGATCAGTGCAGGCGCACAATATAGAAATATAAAATAATGACCGTGTCAATTTTACTGAGCCAACTGAATGTTAATAGAAGTGTCATTTTAAGAAGCTCATAGGTTAGATGATAGGACAGTATTATGGTGGAACTGGAATGTCAGCTGCACAGTCTGAAAGCACATTCACAATGTGGCCATGACTACAACTGAAATGAAATATATCACTGTAGATGGCCAAGATGCTGAATGGTACCAGTGACAAAACAAAATCATTATAAAACAGGACTCTTGTCCCTTGAACAATAATGTTATATTTCATGGTTGTATTTCATGTATGTGATTAGAAATCAGAATAGGCAGTGAAGCCTGTCTTTTGTGTTTTCTCTGGTCTTGAGGGAAACCTAGTTTATAAAAATACAAATGAATTCGCTTGTCCAATGATACATTATCGTTGTTGCTGCAGTGTGTGCCTGAAAGCCAGTTCTCAATGGCTTAGACGGACGTCTAAGCTAAAGCTGAAAATTTCATGTCTACGTTTATTCTATACGTGTTTATTCTATATTCCTGAAGTGTGGTTGTGGTGCAGTGGATTAATGTGCTGTGAGTTCAGATCACTTTAAAGCACATCAGCAAAAAGCAAAATATAGTCTTCCTGTTTATAGAGATCAGTTATTTTTTCCCTTTCAGTGTTCACAGTAGTCCTAAGGCTGTGTTTTGATGAAACGAAAACAGAAACCAACACCATTTATACCTATACAGACTTCTGAAAAACCTGCAGTAGGAGTCAGAGACGGCACTTGCGTGCTACTCATTAACTTTGGAGAGAGTGAGATGATTTGAGAAATGATTGTAGTCGATTATACGACTGTGATGAGCGGAACAATCTTACGATCTCAGAAACACCTCGGGACTCTTTTCAGATGGGAAATATATTCATAACACTCCTGTACACAGCATTTATGTAGTCAGTGTACAAATTCTCATTGCCTGCTCATCTCAGCTCAATATTGTTGGGACAATAGCTTGTTAGCTGTATGGAGAACAGCCATGCAGAAGGATGCCAGAGGGGATTTATAGGCTGTATATTCTAGTTTAGTAAGTGGCTTTTTGGTGTCACTGTCTCTCTGCTGTGTATTGTCCCCTATAGCATTATCTCAGAATAAGCTGGGGCTTGTAGTCTTATTATAAATGATGAAATAGGTCCTCATGAGGGTTATGGTCTCTCATAAAGCAAATGTGGCCCAGCATGGTAAGTATACCATGTTCCACAGGAGAGGAACACACACGGTCACATTAATAGGCTGATCTCCTACTGTGGGGTGGCACAGATATTAAAATAATACCTAAAACCAGGAAGTCCTGCCTGTGACTAAAGAGTGAATCACTATCTGATTAGCTTATTTTCTCTGGTGATTTGAAAGTGCCACTCATTCTGTCTTTCCGTATAAATGGAGAAGTGATTTGCTTTTGTCACCAGGTATTAAAACCACCCATGCACAATTTGCTATAAGTGATTTAATTTAAACTCTATGACCCCTATTATGATTATTATTATGAAATGCATTTTCTTTTTGCTCACGTCCGTGTATTCCAGAGCTTTTTCTTGTCAGAAAGTGTCAGTCAAGTAATATTGTTTGTGCCCACAAAAAACAGAAGGCAGGTCTGCAGTCCAGGCCTTCAACTGTTTACTGACTGTAATGTTTATGTTGTAATACTGTAGATCCTGAAACCAATGCATAGATATTAGGGCCATGCCAGTTTATACAGATTGATTTTAGAGCAGCGCTTGTATACATTTAAAGAGACATGGAGAAAAACACATTTAAATGCATTGCTTTCCATACAAATGTATGTGGCCTGTGGACGAAGCTTCCCATGTGCCAAATTCAGATTTATTTAGATTGTTTTCTAAGACTTGACTCGAAATATGCCAAGTGAAAATAAACAAAAATCGATGAAGATTTCCCCCTCTGCGTACTCTTCCACACCAGCAATTATGAAGTGCCATATAAAGCAATTTGTGCAATTGCTCCAGGAACGCCCATGTTTCTCCACATAACCCTGATTGATTTTTCACAATCTGTCCTTGACTAGAGGTGTGCGATTATCACACGTGAATGGCATTGTCTTCATTTTGCCTGTCTCATGGATTTGTGACTCACAAGCTGCTCGGTCAAATCAGAGTGATTTAATTACGGAATGCATCTGTGTGAAAGGCTTCTAGGAGATTAGCAAGGGATGACAGGTGAGAACAGACATCACACGAGACTGCCCACTACCCTTTCCTGTTGTACTGCAAGTGGCAGTACACTCATGCGGAAGCGGCCCCTCCTGAAAAAAAGGGATGAGGCTATGAAAGGGTAAAACGATGCTGCAGGTCTCATGTTAAAGGAAACCAACACAATCTCACAACTGTAAATTCGTAAGAATTCACACATGCCAGATTGTATGTGAAGGACAGGGTTTGCAAGTTGTAGATTTTCTTACAACTTGTAAGATTTATATGAAATCCAGAGAAGTCACTCTTGTGTTAGAATTCCTACATATTTTGTATGATATCAGGTTAAAGAAAGATATATTTGTCTCTTCTGTGTTCATTTATGGTGGATATGAAAAAGGAAGCTGAGCTGATTGAGCACTCGTGTTAGATTCAAAAATAAGAATGAACAGTAAGGCAATATCTGCCTGATGTTTGACTCAGAAATTCAGTTAGACATCATGTCAGTCTTTAAGACATTGACAGTGTTTTTATTTTGTGCTTGCAGTTGTATTTGGATGATGAAGAAATGAGTAAGAAATGGGTGCATAAATATTTGACAGTAGTGTATAAAGTATAATACCCTTGCTAAGTATAAAAACTCAACGGCTCTATTCGTATACTCTGTAACGCCTGCCATAAAGCAGATTAGCACTTCTTACAGGCAGCAAGACACCTAGCTATATCCAGTGGCTGACAGTAATATTAAATGAATAATGAGATTTAATGTAACTGAATTCAAGCTTTTGGTCAACTTGAAGTAAAATGAACTAGATATTTTGGACCAGTATTGAGAAGGCACATTGCATTTCTTTTTTGCTGGGTTCTATTATCCTGCATAGCTATCTTCCCTTGTTAATTCACTGAGAAGTTCCTTAGCGGACTACCTCTATCTAGCTAATCACTTGCTGCTCTGTTTTGTCCATCTGAATGAACTCCAGAGCAACCATGTGTGAAACAAACCATGGCATGAATGCAGCAATCTTTCAAGGCCTTTTAACCTCATACGCTTCTGTCAGTCCTAGGAGTACCGTTTTGGGAGCCTGACTCAGCGCAAACTCCTGATGTCTGAGAATATTGGGCTGTGAGTGTGTGCAGTTTTTGCCAAGGCTCCTACTGTTCAAGTATATTATGCTCTGCATTTTTATTGTAAGAGTGTATTGATAATATTGATATGCTATGTTGGGGAAGCGAACGTAAGGTTGTTCTGCACTTTAGCTTAATCCTTTAAATTGACTTGAACAATTGAATGAATTGCCTTGTGATTGAAAGTTTGTTGGTCGTAATAATATGTAATACAATATGGTACAATTTACAATTTATGAGACTGAGGGTGGCTTTGTTGCATGTAATTTCTATGGAAGAGCTGGACAAGCAAACTGATTTTACTGGAGTGATCTGTACTTTTCTCAACTGAAAAGGAAACTCGGTAAAAGTGTGTTTCAATTCAGAATAACTACAACGTCGAACACTGCCTGCAGTTACTGGGGCAGAATCATTGCAGGTCTTTTATTATTGCTTCTAATTTGCCACTTTTAATATCTCTTGCAAAAAGTAATGAGCTCTTCTGTTCAAACCCTTCCTCGAATAAAGTCATTATATTGCTTTTTAGTAGACCCCACATAGGGTCACACAAGGGACTTCTTTTTGATGTTAATAGTACAATACAATAATGGACACTGGTATTTGATAATAAAATGTTACTGTAGATGTTAGAAGACTGCTCTGCAACCCCAGCATCTTAATGCAGTTAGGGTAATTAGATCTTGAACCTTTGCGCACAGGCGGTGTTATTACTTAATCTTATTATGATATTATTGTGATGTTGTTTTGCTACTGATTTTGTTTGGTAATGGATACAATATTGGCATTAAGTCACTTACTCAGGCTGACGTCTTCATATTTTTACCATCAAGATCAAAAAGCCTTCTGGATCATTTAAAGGACAGACACTTCATTCTAAGCCAAGGGAACCAGTCATGCTGTCAATAATCCATTAGCCTCCTGATGACTCTGTACAGCACAGGAAACTGGAGGAGTGAGAAGACTGGTGCGTTCACCTTCGCTCTTATTCATAAGATACTAATTTCAGCCTGCCTGTGGTTGTCCTTATTAAATAAGAACTAGAGCTGGAACTTGAAATCCCTCTGTGTTTTATTCAGAGGCCAAGGCGTAGATTGCTACTTAGGCTCATAATTAGCTCTTAAAGGCACAGTCCTATCATTTTTATTGGGTTTACCTTTTGCTTTGAGAAGATCTAATCTGTCTAACACATCATAAGCCAAATGTGAGTTTAGTTTACCCCACTATAAATCAACATTAGGAATTAAGACATGTGGTAATTGATACCATTGTCCAGATTCTTCCAAAAGCTTTAAGGACCAAACTAATTGCTGTTGCTGGTTGAAGTGTGGACTGTCTTTAATAGGTACAGGAGGGAGGCAGTTGGAGAAGTCTCAGAAGAGGAAATACACTTCTCTAATTTGGAGGCTTTATCTTGCAGGTAGGCACGTGTGCCCTTCAGACCAACCTCACGTGGATTTGGAGAAAGAGATGAGGAACAATAAAGCTTAAGATAGTGTATTCATATCTGCTTGTCAGGACTATAAGTAGCATTCATTGTAGAGAGACTTTTCAAGTGGAATTAATGGAGAGCTGATAAGAGACATATGTAATCCTCTGTGTGGCCGACCTGCGGGATAGGAAAGTAACTAAAAATAGTGAAGTGTCTGGGAAGAATTAGCTCGTTTTTGAAAGTGCCAGGAAAAACAACACCCTGTCATCCTGCATAAGGCTCATTTTTGCTATCCTGACCAAACTCGGAAATAGCAACAAACCTGTATAGGATTGTGTGTATTGTTCAGCACCCTGAGGGTTTGCTTTGCGTTCGGTCCATAAGTCATTCATAGGGCAAGAAGAACCAGACGTACAGGAACCAGAAGCAGAAATAAGTGCAAGCAGAAATGGAAATAATATTTGTATTCCACTTTTTTAAGGATCCTTTTACATTTACTTTTGATTAACATATTGATAGCAGCATCAGAATCCCCATCATAACATAGACCCTAATATCAGCCCTTATGTTAAACTGTGTCTACCCAAATTGACCGCTAATGCATCACAATACCAAGGGGAAACTGTCCGACTTCATTTTAGGTGAAGCAATTGCTCTTTCGATGGCCTCTGTTCCTGAACTGAATACAAATCACACTCAGTCTAGAACCTAATTTCATCGCGGCAAGGGAAAAAAAGACAATAACAAAAAGGAACAGGTCCCTTGAAAGCATCTTGATAAAACCAGAAACCCAGTGGATTCTGTTTGAACTTGAACTGTAGGTGATAAGAACAAGGCAGCAGCGGAATGAAGAGTGGAGAACGTAAAGAATATTCTGTGTCAATAGATGAGAAGCCATCATTTGAGAAGGAAACTTAGCTGATGGAATCGTAGCCGAGTGTGAGAGATGAAGAAAAGGCCTTCAGCAGTGCGGCTTTTTGTTATTTTTTTCCCATCCCCCGACTCCACAGCTGAATCGTGGGCTTTATGGCCTGATTTCAACGATCCAGTCTCTCCAGCTGCAGTCATAGAGTTGGAAGCTCTTATGCCTTATCAGAAATTGGTACGCGCCCATGAGAACACAACAGACCGCTTCAGGGTGCTGGCGTTTACACACACGAATTTCTGCTGCAATTAGTATGAACCTGTAAAATGATAACTGGATAACTATCTAGGCACAGCGTGTCTGTTGAGTAAATACTGTCAAAGTTGCCAACGGCAAGTAGGTTACTATGCGCCATATTTGAAGTGGCTAGGTGCAGCTTTGAAGCATTCTGGTCATCCCAGCTTATGACCTTTCTTAGACCACACTGCCCTGAATTTACTGAATGACTAGAGTTTAGTGGAGTGCTCTGAGAGGGGATTAATACACCCTGGTAAATATAAACTAAGAAATAAAACTCATTGCCAATTTGTTAAAGTTACAGAGTTAATCCCAACAGGCACTAAGAGAGAATGCTACAGATCTGCAATTCATTAAGTCACTCCCTGTGACCGTGCTATGCTACGCACAGGATTTAACACATCAGCGCTCAACACTTTGTCGAGGACTGTTTGTTTTCAATACTTTATAACATTTATCACTTGATTAACAGAAAGATATGATCAGATTTCCTGATCTATGACAGTGTATGCTCGAGTATTTCTGAGCAAGTCTTAACCTATTGTGTGCTGTGCTCTTAGGCATGAATTTTGCATCAGCTATAGCGACTGCCCTGTAGTCAAATCTTATCAGCTTCGTGGCTGATCACTGCCACTAAATTATTACCAATTACACAGGAATGCATACTCAGTGACATTTGACTTGACGCGAAAGGTGGAAAGCATCTGCTCATTATTATTAGTCTAGGTTCCGTGATCATGCGTACATTTTGGCAACAAATAATGTGACAGATTTTGGATCCGGTGGCGTCACAGGCCTCTGGTCTACAGCACAGACATTTCTAAATAAGGTAAAACCAGGCAGGCTGGCAATGCTGCTATCTCACTCAATGGATTTCTATACAATTTTTCCACACTATTATCAGGGTTAGATTTCAGATTATGTATCTTGTAATTTACCAGTTCAGCGGTATGAGTCCTGGGTAATTTACACCATTTTTCTTGTTTTATGGTTCCTTTTCCCCAATGGGAAACCCATATGGCTGCAAGCATTGCATGCTCAAATAGCTTGTTTAAGGTTGTTTTATAAAAAAACAACATTTTTTACATTAAGGAAAGGTTCACTTGCATTCCTGTTTCTAGAGAAGACCAGAACAGCAAGGTTACAAAAAAAGAATGTTTATAGCTGAGCTTTCTATAACCAACACAAGTGACAAGTTAAACACAATTAGCTGTTAAATCTATTATGACTTATGCTTTTTAAGCTTGTTATCAGGCGATTTCTGTATCTACAGTGTCACCTGTACAACATAGTACAAGACAAGTTATTGAAAGTTAAAGCTTTCTGGAAAATCTTACGTCTTTAGTCAGAATCATTTATGTCTCCGTTTGATAAATGGACTACACCTTGGCCTGTTCTCTCATTTCCAGTCAGTGCTGCAAAAAAATCATTATGCAAGTCTTAATATGGCATTACATTTAATTCATTATGAGAGTCTTAATGTAGCATTATGTTTATTGCACCTTTGTGCAACATTGATTTACCATGCTCTCATTTTATTAAGGGATCTGTTTGGTCCTAATGTGTCCAGTCAGCATTTGTGTGGTTGGGCCGGTGATCACTTCTTAATGAGCACCTTCACACTGAATGAACACAGCCTATATTATTCACATTATTTGCACTATATAGCAGTAACCTGACCAGCTGACAGTGACACTGTACAATATTCATTCTGACAGGTGCAGACATTAATTGACGAGGTCAAAATCTACCGCAAGCTCTGTTAAAGCATTGCAAATAAGCTAGCACAGTTTGTGTTGGTGGCTGTTTAATCCAGTTATGAGATGCATGCAGCAGCAGATGCCTGTTGCCATAATTTAATCTGGGTCGGCTGTGAGAGGAAGAACCTTCCCCTCTCCGTGTCTCGCAGATCAGGGGGGCATTTGGCTTGAGGTCTGCAGCCACTCTGAAAAACAAGAGCCCACTGGAGAGATTTGGCATCTGTGATTTGATGTGCTTGCCCAATTTGTGCATTAGAAACTTCTAATGTAGTTTAATGGATTACAGCAGAAAGGCTCCTTCAAGAGAATATGAAACAACGCGTCAGTATTTGATGCATGCTATTTCAGTAACACATGATTTCAAGAACCTAGAACCCTGCTGAAAAAAAAGCTTTGCTGTTCCCCAGCAGGACCAGCATAATACAATATGATTGAAAGCAAGCAACCCTAAAGACCATGCTAGTTGCATCAGCAAAAACAGCTTTACCAGTAAGGTTTTGCTAGTCAACCAGGATGGCCATGCTGGTTGACCAGGCAAAGCAGGAACAGACCAGCACTAAAAAGCAAAACCAAATAAGCTAAGCAGGTTAATGGGCTGTATTTAGAGTTGGCAACTTGAGTCAGTAACTTCAGTTCAAAGGATAAGGAAAAAATTATCTGTATTCAAACTTGTGCTAAGCAGATACTTAACTGATTTTCTGGTTGACCCTTTCCATATTATTGAAATGACCTGCATGTAGTTTATGCCTCCAACATTGCCTGTTTTTTCCTGTGTACATCTTTCAGAGAATGAGTTTTTCAATTGTACCTAGACCACCTCCTTTAAAATAAGAACCTGTCTCTGGTTAAAAAAATTGAGAAAATGACGACTGATAAAGCAGATCGCATTTTATGGGTAAAATATGCTGTCAATTGCAATGTGATGTAGCATAAAAGCAAGTAAAAAAAATAAAGTTTAGACTAATAAGATAATATAATTGTAAGATAAATGAGAATCAGGCCAAATATATTAAGATTGAGTGTCATTGCTTTGATAAAAATAAAAATAGTCATAGCTTTGATCATCATTTTAATTTGACATTACTGCAAATTTGTCTCGACTTAGCAATCTACAATTGAACCACATTAATTAGCTGCTAACCTAATAAATAGCATGTGATACCACAGTACTATACAGCAGATCCTAATAATAATAATGGAGAAGCAATGAATGAAGCATTTTTATTTTATTTTATTTTGCACAATGAACTAGAAGTTCTTACGACGAGATGTTCAGTAAGCACCCAGTACTGTTTGGTACCGACAACGCCAAAAAGTGTGAAGCTTAGGGGGAGTGAAAACGCTGCAGCAGAGATTCACTGGAGAGACCATGAAAATATTTTTGTTTTTTATGTGTATAATGTGGCCATGAGATACTAAATTGAGGTCATGAATGCTTTAAGCTCTCAACATTGCTATTTTGCCCATGTTTTGGTTAATTTGTGCCCTCCTCTAAGGAAAATGTGTCCACAGTTTAATTACAGCTCAGTTTACCTAGGTGGAGTTCATAGTTTGTCAGAGCAGGCCATATGAAATTTGGTCCTTGAAGGTATTGTGTCCTATTAAGGAGCCCTATCCTCCAAGCTTCAGTATTCCCAGGCTAGAGATCAGCAAGATTTGTTCCGACATTTAGTACATCATGCGCACAAAACAACAAAAAATATTTCTTGTGGCCTCTTTGAGACTTCATTTAATTCATACAATTAATTAATTCATAGCATCCTATTCATACAATATATTTAATACTGGTGTTAAAAGGTATTGCTGTATTTACATTGCTCAAAACCTGAATGGCAGAGTAAAATACTGTGGTTTCAGCAATTTGTCAGACAGTGTTTATTGTTTGCTAACTAAGAAAGACTTTTTTCAATCACTATTAATGCATGTTCTTAATATTCTGTTTTTTTCTAGCTTAGATAAGTCAATATTTACTCAGCTGCTGACTGTACTCAGTCATGTGCTATCTCTCTTTCACAGACGTGTCATCTTACTTTGACATTATAGTCATTTGGCAGGCGCTGTTATCGAGTGACTTACGCAAAGTGCAAACAGTTGGCTCCTGAGTGGCACAACAGAAAAGTGTTCGCCCTATCGTTGGGAGATCACGAGTTTGAATCCCGACGATGCCACAGCCATCCGTGGCTGGGAGCCCAAGAGAGCATAATTGGCCCTGCTATCTAGGTGGGAAGAATAGCATTACTCTCTCTTCCCTGTCAATCAGAGGGTGTGACGTTGCATTAGCAGCAGTGGCTGGGCCCCTGGTTGGTCATGCGATAGGGGAGAACTAGAAGGTGCAATGATACAAAGTACTTGTAAGGACATATAATCTTAAAGTGCTAGAAATGGAGACTAAAGGAAGGAATGAATGAATGGAAGGGGACTTCTTTCAAGACCTTACCTTCTGAGTATGTTTAGATCTCAGAGAAGGAAATGCCAGGTGCCCTGAAGTTGCCATGTGGGTGTGTAGTTTTGAACCAAGGTACTTGGTAATGTGATGCAGAGTTAATTGATGCCTGGAATGCAAGTGGAGGGACCTCAGTAGGAGAGTCACATGAGAGAATGGCTAATGGCTTCGGGAGGCTATGAACCAGGTGAGCAGCATCATTCTGAGTGCTCTGTAGAGGAGATATAGCATATGAAGAGAGACCAGCAGGTAGAGAGTTGCCGTAATCAAGTCTGAAAATAACTAGAGCTTGTATAGAATTTGAATGGTTTCTGTTGCCAGCCAAGTTTGTCTTCTTCTGAAGTTGTAAAGAAGAAATCTTCAGGATCGGGTGGTGATCTGGAAGGCTGAGCTTGTCATCTAGAAATCTAGATTCCTACCTGGGCTAGACGTACTGTGAGGGTGTCAATGGTAATTGAGAGGTCTATTATAGGGGAGTTCTTCGCCTACAAGTAGATCAGTTCTGTTTTGTCAACCTTCTTGATTTATTATTTTTTTGTTCTGAGTTGGGTATAATGAACTGAATGTAACTAATTAAAAGCATATTAGGTTGTTTGCAGTCTGGAACAGTAGGAAACTTGTTTGGATTGCACAAGTATCGCCGGGTCACATTCTGGTATAGTTTTTGAGCAGTCAACTTCCTAATTATTGCCACAAAATAAGCAAATATGGTTGTTTAAGATTGTAACAAGGGAGTTGTTGAGGCAGGACACAAGTGCGTAAGATCGGCATGTTGTTTATTAGGGCAGATCCAAAAATCTAAAACAGAGTCCATTGCATGGGTCAACACATATAGATAAGGTTAACGTGGGATAATGCATAATCGTTAACAAAGTAACAGGCCAGGGTCAAAAACCAGGAAGGACACGGAATAAGGATACAAAGTGAAATACGGAACTAGAAATAAGGCTCGGAACTGACAGCAAAAGCTAGACACGACTTCGCAACCAACAAGGAAACACAGAGGGTTTAAATATTAAATATACAAACTAACAATGGCAAACACAAAACAGGTGCACACAATCAGGGTAATGAACCAAGGACAAGACGCGGGGTGGACATAGGAAACTGAAACCAAAACAAAAAACGCGCTCAGAGATCCCCCTTGGGATCTCTGACAAAGATACAACTTATACATCAAACGACAAGTGTCATTTGGCCAAAAATGACTCAAATTTTCCAACAATAGAAAAAACTACTTACGTTTCTTTAAACAAATATCATTCTTCTAAAAACTTTTTAAAGAATCGTATTTTTTACGAAGTTTACAAAATAGCTTGAAGTGTTCTGGTCCCGTTTGCGGTGTTCCTGCAGTGGGCTCTGGATCCACTGTGAACCTGACCAGGATAAAGCGGTTACTGGAAATGAAGGAATGAATGAATGAATGAATGAATGAATTAAAATGTTTTATATGGAGAAGTGGTCCAAGATATCTCTACAAGTGTTCTTCAGCCTTGTTAAACATTACAAAAAGAAGCTCTCCAGGGAAAGCTTCACCAAATATTAATTATGGGGGTGCTGATAATTCGAAACTTAAACTGTGCAAAAAATACACAGCTTGTTGTGTTAAAAAGAAAACTATACAGCATCCTTATATATTTAAGCTCAAAATACCAGTCATTGCATGTGTTCTTCATTTTATATATTCATTTTTATGCCAATAATTCTGGAGTTGAATGTACTTAAAATTGCTGTGATAACATGCAGTAACACAGGTAAGACTTCACAACACACAGGACAAACAGATGGTATATATACACAGCTAAAGGGCGCAAAACACAGGTGAAAAACTAGATACAGGTGCAAACAATGATCAGGGAACGAGACAAGATGAAGCTGGAGCATCTTAAAGGTTTAATCATACACAACTTATATATCACAAAATTTCATCTAAACTGGCAGTCCAATAGCTTATACAAGCAAGGTCTGTGGGTGAAAAAGGATAGATTGATAGCCTGTAGTTTATATTGTATAGAAGGAGATAATGTGTTTTTCTATAACTTAGTTATTCACAGTGTGTGTTGGCTAGTTCACTGTGTTGTGATGAATTTGTTTCATGTGTCACGGCAAAGCCATCACCTCGCTGATTAGGCCGCTTTGGCCTTTTAGCGATAATGCATCAGCTATTGAGAGTAATGGTTTTACATAAGCACCATATCTCCGCGCTCATATCTGACCTTTTGGGGGTTGACATTTCATTGTCAATCCTTTCTCTCAAACCTGCTCTCAAAACCTGTCTGAGGGTGGAACTGCTGTAATGTTGTTCTTCACTGTTCGCTTTATTGAACACCGGATATCCAAGACAATGTGGTTGTGGTTGACAAAATGATTAACAGCTCCATGTATGCTGCATCCCAATGCCTTGTTTACCTGCATGCATCAATGCTGGTGTGTTTCTGTGATTGCGTGTGCTTGTTCATATGTTTACAGTGTGTATGTTTTTTTTTTGTGTACGTGTGAAAGATCAAGGGCAGAGCTGGAGGAAAACAGAGCTGTGAGGAGATGACTGACTCACTGCGATAACATTTATGGGGCTGCTAGGAGAACTGATCTATGCCTAGAGCGATGTTGGTGTGTGGATGTCTATGGATGTGTGTCTGTGTTGAGGGTGAGCGGGGCACAGCTCAAGAAATAGAAAGTCCAGCTGCTTTTTTTCTGCTTTCACATTGGTGACATGCTCATGACACCATCTCAATGTAGGGCACTGTGATGATACATACATATTAGGGTCACTCTAGGCTGGTGTGATTTGTTGAATAAATACATGTAAAAGACAAAGAGAGCGAGAGAGAGAATGCGAAAAGTTTTTGAGGATAATAATACTTTGGTAGCTATTTTAGCATATGTGTGTGTGTGTATATGTGTTTGTGAATTTTTGAAAGACTGACTCTAAAGTCCCTGGAGTCTGTGTCATATGTCTCCCTTTCATACATTTCAACAGTAAGCAGATGAAGTCAGCTAAAGAACATCCTCTGTGAAATAAACACAATGGGAATTCTTAGACTCAACATTACCAATTCTCTGACCTCTGAAGCTTAGCAATGGAGGAATACTCATTTTTAGTTTGAAGCTCCTGTTCTTTCCTTCCTGTGTGAGACAGACCCAGAAGCACCAAAAGATTCAGTGTTACCAATTCAGGATGTAAATGTAGTCCTGAATGCATAAACCTTTTGCAACTCAGGTAAAGCTCACATGCTTTTGAGTCCATTGAAAGCTCCCACACATAGAACTTGCTTTCATGATCACTTACTCTCATGATCACTATCTTGTGTGTCCTTGTGACATGGTCATTATTATGTGACAATAAAAAAAACTTGGTGTGATCAATGAATAATGGGATTTTGGATACATTTGAGTAGCATTCCACAAATCCAGCTGTCTGCTATATCTTTCTGTTTAATCAGACCAAAACTGAATCAAGTAAAAATTGCATAGAAAGATCTGAAAGATCTTGCACGCTGTGGAATTGTACAAGTTATTTTTCTCCTGAGGTTTCAACATTCCTTTGCTCTCAGATGTTAAAACTAGGTGCATTTGAAGTAGGGATGCAAGGGTATGAATAATTCATGGTATGATAACAATACAACCCAATATCAATATATCATGGTATTACTTTGCCTTTTGGAGGAGGATAATATTAAACGACATAGCAGAGTATTAATTGATTTGGTTAGAGAAACTACTAGAATATTGTTTAAGGCATATTTGTTGAGGATTGCTTAATCCTTGTTGACTGTTGTAGATGCACTGCAATCTGCATAAGCTTCCAGCAACTCTACAATTTTTATACTGCTGGATCTATCTGCAGGTTTTGGTACGGTGAACCATCAGATTCTCCTGACCACCCTCTTCAACATCATATGGTTTGAGTCCTATTTCTCGGGAAGATCTTACGGGGTGTTGTAGAGGAGCGAGGAGTCCAAGTCACATCAGTTGGTGGTGTTGGAGATGTGGGTAAATTATTACTTATTATTAATTATTATTCATTTATTAGAAACTATTATTATTATTAATAGTAATTCTAATAATCGGGGGACCATTCCAATGGACAAAGTAATCTCAGAATGAAATACGACTTAATGATGTCACGGTGTAGTCATGGGGAGCCATGACACAGGCTCAAAGCCGTTTTAACATACACTTTATTTTAAACATGAACTAAACATCAAACTGGTAACACTACTCACAGACACAGCATGACATGAACAAAGCAAG
>JAOUQW010000009.1:5205630-5220131 GCA_028565825.1 Olivaichthys viedmensis
AAAAATAAAATAAAATAAATAATAATAATAATAATAATAATAATGTGGGTACAATGACATTATCAGTCAGTTCTGTGGTTCTAGATGATGTTTAACTCTGTAAGTTGGTTCTCTAAAACAGAAAGAGGAAAAAATATATAATATTAACTGTTATATTTTGCAAATTGGTAAAAGTGTCATAAAAATAAAAGGAATTCTTTTTTTTCTTTTTCTTCTTCTTCTTCTTTTTCATCTTCTTCTTCTTCTTCTTCTTCTTCTTCTTCTTCTTCTTATTATTATTATTATTTATTTTATTTTATTTTTTATTTTTTTATTGCTCGCTCTGTAAAGCAACCTTCAGGTTTGAGAAAGGCGCTGTACAATTGAACATATTATTATTATTATTATTATTATTATTACACAGAGAATGAACACTCTTGCACTGTGTTAATGTATAAAGTCATAGCTGATATTTTATTGGGTGATTTTATTTAATTTGGTTTACCGTACTAAAACAAAATTAACGTTCTGAATGCACTTATTTATTAAGTGTATTATTTGTGGACTCATATGCATTTAATGTTTTAATGCACTTTTTTTTGGGCATGTGACCCGACTACACAAGGCATAATAACAAATTATTGAATTGTAACATAAAAACTCATAAAATAAACAAGATAAACATGATTCAAAGCTCCACCATGTTACAGTTCCTTCAGAAGTAGAAAATAAACAGTAAAAGGTTTTAAAACGTTTTTGTTGCCTGACGCTTATTGTTTGGCAAACTCGCAGATGAAGTACTTTTGGACGTCGCACTCGGTTCGGCTCAGGACCCCATCAGACGCCACCTGCGTGCACCTGGGACCTGAAACCGTAGCGTTTCCGTGGACTTGGGTGTATCCGTGTCCTCCTCCGTTCTGCGCCACCCGTGTGCCCACGAGTACATGAGTGAGAGCCGCTTCTCCGGCGTAGGAGCCCAACAGTGTGCAGGTGCTCTCACTCTCGGGCATGGCCAGCGTTCCTCCTCTGAGCCGGCAGTTCAGCATGGCGTCAGCGTGTTTACGCTCCTCCTTCACCAGCAGGTAAAACGTCTGCTCCGTCTCTTTAACGCCCAGAACGACTGCAGAGGAAAATACAGCACAGCGTTTATCCCCCTCCTGTTCAGTGCAATACTCAGCAATAACAGCTGAAGGGTGCCATTACTTTTGATTAAAGAGCAGTAGGGAAGAGTGGGGGGGAAATACCACCAGAATACTCCCAAAAATGGCTAAATATGTTCAAAATGTATTGTATTCAACATGTAGGAAAATACAACACCACAATAAAAAAATAAATGAATAATTTTTTTTTTTTAATGTAACATTTATGTTGGAATTGAACACAAACATAATTTTACAAGGCCTCCTAAAAGCAAATAGAAAATTAGCTTCACATTTAAATAAACTGTATTAATAATAGAAACTTTAATATAACTATTATTGGACTGAAAAAATAAGCAAATATTAGACTAGAACACTGTTATTAAAAGCAGATTAGCTTTTTTCTATTTTGGCTATACATCTACATAGCCTTAGCTAAATAGCTAGCATTACCAAGTGATGCTAACGTGACAATGTTTTAGATAATTAATTTTTTATTTATCCATCTACTTTATGGTTTTTGCAGTTTAACAGTGAATTACAATAAACGACTCCTAATAAACTATATTAAAGTCACATATATTTGAGTATATAATAAATAATAAGTTGCTCCTGGAGGATTTATGAATCATAAAATACTGTAATATTTTGTTTTTTTCAAACAAATTAATTCTTTTAAAGACTTCCTAAAACATATCAGATGTAAAAATGTATTTATAACTAAAATATCGTCATACAAATATAGTTTTTGTAACAATTAGAACTTAAAACTAAAAAAAAAAAATCCCCTCAAAGTCGTTATTGTCACGCGCACAGCTGAGCGCGAGACATAGCGGGGCGGTCGCCATGGCGACGACCGCCACGCGCTTGTGTTTTTGTTTTCTTTGTCTTTGTCTCGTGATGTGATTGTCCCCACCTGCATGTCGTTTGTTAGTAATTATTAAGTGTTTAAATACCCGCTTGTGTCCATCTAGTACAAATAGTACCTACCAACGACCAGATTGTGTGCTTGGTTGATGTCTGTACTGTACAGGTGGCATGATTTGGGAACGAGTAACGCGCCCAACAGTTATAGCACCATTGTGCGTGGCGCCACCAATAAATATATGAACCGACCAAAACAAAAGGGACAGGCAATAAACGTAAACAGTTAGACAGGTAAAGGGTACGATACACGGAAAATTCAAACAGGTTGAAAACGCTCAGTAATGTCATCTGCAAGAGAAGCAAGACTTCGCAATGAGTCCAGGTGAATGTGTGTGTGTTTTATACCAGATGTTGATGAGAGATGGGGTGCAGGTGAGTGAACTGGAAGTGTTAGTATTCTGTTGACGGTGGTGTGGGGTGGTAGTGTCGATGTTATTTTCAGTGGAGACCGTGACAGGTTTTTTCTTTCTCTGGTTGTTGGACGGAAGAAAAAAACCTGCTGGTGACCGCTATATCAGGAGCCTTCTTAACTTACATGTCCGCCGAGCAACTACAAATTAAAAACTGATTACAATCACCACGGTCCTGGAAATCCTGCAAAAGTCATGAAAAATTGAATTGAATTTTCCAGAGCTGTAAAAGTTTTGAAAAATAATTTTTCATTAGCCCCAGTATTATCATCACACTTTGGGTTTATTATTAATAAATAGTGCAAGAGTTGGTTTAGAGGACAAATGGGCAGGACTGGGGCCAAAGTAATGAATCTACTACTGATTCTACTAAAAATGTGCAGTATTATAGCAAATGGAAGGTTTACTCACAAAAAAGTGGTTTGAAGTTATGGAAAAATAATTAAAATTTGTATATTATCGTACTTGTCTAAATAAACTTTCTCATGCTTTTATTGTAACTGACAGCATATTTCACCCACAAAATGCAACCTCCTTTATCAGTCCACATTTTCTGTCACCTGATTTTTCGGACTTAATGGCAAGTGCTTGTTTTAAAGTGGGGGGTCTAGATGCAATTGAAAAACAAATTTTCCAGGAATGCTACTCAAGAAAAACTGGCAACCTTGAAGGCATGCACTACACACAGGTAATTTCTATAAACTGAATGGACTGCCCAGAAATTCAAGTTATGCTTTCGGATAGCACAAGTCTAAAGTAATTGCGGATGACCTCTATTAGCTTCTCTTCAAAAACTATCCAACATATCCAATGGCCGCACTATACACGGGGCAGCCATCTTGCGTAAAAGTACACGTACTTAATATCAAGTATCATGTCCACCTTATTAACGTCCATCTTAGTGCATGTTTCTACGTGGCTCCTTGAGCTTGCAGTGTGTATTACAGGCTTCAAAAGGCCTGTGTCGCCCAGCAACATTCTTGTTGATCAATATCCTGCAGTGTTTGAGTGCAACAGCTCTTCTCCTTCAAAAAAAGAGCTCAGCAGTGGTGCTTATCCATCCACCATTACACATCTATGGTAAAGTGTGATTTTAATAATAGCAACTAGGCACTGAGCACACACACCACTTGTGTGGGTGGGCACTTAGTTCCAACACCTTTGGCAGAGGCTCATGGCTCCTGATGTGGAGGAAGCACGGCGGTGGCGGTACGGTGATGCGGTATGGCAAAAGTGGGTGTGAAAAGCAGCAGGGAAGAAAGGTAATTTTGAAATGAGAGCGCCTGCTGTGGAGGGGGAATGTTTTTTCAAGACAAATGACCCGTTTCGCCATCATCATTCAGCACGCCCGACTGGAAAAGAAATATCAGTCATTTAAACGCCAGCAGGTGCCACGCCAGCCATGTCGAATACAATTCCGTCTTCATGTCCTTCCTCTCGCTTTAAATCACTCACTTCATACAGGACCAATATCTCTTTAGCTGTAATGGATTACACATATGAGAACAAATGTTTTGTTTTTATTATGTTTTATTTAGGTATTTTGCATTGCAGTATGAGATTAAAGTTTATAGTCATGCCTGTTTTGACAGCTTGTGGATTATGCACACAAATTCCCATTTACTTTACCATATTTATCTCTGTCCAGACATGATACAGACATGACAGGCTAAAGATACTGGTCACTGTGCATGTATTGACACCGTTCTGACTGTGCAGGTGCTCTAAACTGTTTGTGGCCCATTGTGTCTGAGTGGATAGCAATAGCCATCACAATTTTTGTTTCCTCCACGCCTGTGTGACCTTGCTGCTTTTTGAGACCTCTATTGCTCGAGTTGTCTTTGCTTTGTTCTTTTTCTGTCTCGCGCTTTCTAACACTAACTTTTTGTCTCTCTCTGCAGAGCACATGAATAACACGTCGTCTCGTCATCTTTTGTACTATGCTCTGGTGGTGTAATTTCACAAGGATCTTTATGCTCGTGTGTGCTGGTCAGGGTCAATTAGAGGATTCATGGATGTGCTGGCTCTTGGGCAAGCTGTCTTTTGTGTGTACAACTGATTACATAGAATGTTGCTCCAGCTTAGCAGACTTTGCTCTGGATGTTGGATTTGTGGTGGGCCAGGCCAGCTGTTCTGCTCTGAGAAAGATTAAAGGAGGTTTTTACACACTGCTCAAGAGACAGACCTGCAGATTAGTGTAGTGGTAGAACATTCATTTGTAATGTGGCAGGAGCCATTTTTTTTATGCTGTTATACTCCCGTAATGATACTAGTTCACATGCTGGCTGAGTTTTTGATGTATTTCTCTCTGGTTTGTAGCCACCAGTTTTATAGCCACCAGCTCCAATTTTGATCTTCCAGTTCTGCTTTGGTGGGTTGGTACATTGATTTGGAGTCTAGCATTTGTCATTTGAGATTTGTCCTAGCTTAAGATGTGAAGAAGAAATTTAGGGTTTAATACCTGGCAAAAAACAAGGGACGTCTTAAAGGCTGAGTAAAACATTTCAGTCTCTATGATGATGGTGACGATGATGAAGCTAAGGACAAATATAATGTTAAATATAGAGAGAATACTCAGCGTTGGATAGTCACCTCAGGCCTGCTCAAATCCAGGAATGTCATCACCCATCTTCTAACCCCCATCTATACACGGCTGTAATTACCGACATTATCTGGATTGTAATTACTGGTCTTGCGCTGGTCTGCTCCTTTGCCCCGGAGAATTTTATTACACGCCATTCCTAATCAATCATGACCATCTCGCCTTCTGTAGCACTCTCTGTGGGCCCAGGCTGAACTGCCTTCGGAAGTGTATGAGTTCAATGACTGCTCTTGCACTGGAAATTTATTCAATTACAACCATATATTTCAGATGAATCTGCCGGAGTGTTTTAATGAACGAGATTCTGTGGCTTGAATGCTGTATCAAAGACAGTAGCTCTGTTTGCTAGTCTGGACAGTGGAGGCGAGGTATGCTGTCAGTTAGAGCTGGACTACTAAGGGAGTGGGCTGGATTTTTTGAGATAGTGTTAATAGTATGCCAAAAGCCATGATTTAAGGTCTGTTTTGTGCCTAAACACCATTAAGGTGAGGTAAGCTGAACTTAGAAGACATTTATTGTCTTATTTTTAGAATATAAGACCGCGGTAAACTGTGGCAACATGAAGGACTTGTTTTTTAACATTTAAATGGTAGAAATAAAAATCATGGTTGTATTCATTACCATCGCTTTAAAAATAAAGCTTAAAGGTGCGCACAAGACATTTGGTCATGTGACAAGCTTAAAAGTTGTGTCATGAGTCATTTAGGCATGATGAGGTTTGGCAGCCAGGTCAGTGTGAAAATAAATAGTAGGTTTTTTTTTTGGGCTGCATATTCGTTAGCATCAATGGAAAAGTCAAGAGCAGCGGGAAAAAATCATCAGGCTAGTACTAGCATTCAGGCACAGTGATCCATTCAGACCCTGATGCTACATCTTGACTGTAAGTAAAATTGATAAGTCTGGCCAACCTTGTTTGTTAGTTTATTACATCATTACCATCTATCTATTATTCACATTTAGCTATACAGAACGAGAGATTTAACACCCTCAATGAGGCTCATATTACTATTACTGAAGAACAGAATTATTGTCCCTATGTCTCAATCGTATTCATTGTTTATTTAATAAACCCGTTAGCAATCTGAACCACTTTATTAAAACGGTGTCCCTCTGGAGTGTTTATTTAAACTATCTGAACTGCGTTCATCCTGAGTTAAATATCTGATGCTACAGTGTATCGGGGACTGACCAAAACTTACCGCTAATTTCTCGCCAATTACGTTTCACCTCTGCACTTTTTGAATCAAATTTGCCATGTTTACAAAAATGCAGTGTGTAAGATATGTGGGCAAATTATTATTATTTTTAAATAATAATTCTATTAATCGGGGCACCAGTCCAATGGGCAAAATAATCTCAGAATGAGATACGACTTGATGATGGGTACATCAACAAGATAAGAAGCAGCAATAATTTGCCTGATGTCTGAAGGAAATGTGATTAAGTGAATTCTTTGATAGTCTGTAGAACTCAGTTGTGACAAGAGAGAAACACAAACAAAGTTTAATAATAAGAAGAGAAAGGGTAAGCATTGGCATAATACAAATGTAGTTAATTAGACAGATGGGACAATTGGACAACTGCAGAATGGAGCTGGATAGCAATCATACACAGAGACAGTGAAGGCAACGATTCAGATGATAGTATGTAAAGTGGGCAGCAGTGGTTATTTTAACAATAATGTCTTTAGACAACAGTGGATCTACTTAACAAACTAATTATAGCTAAACTACCATGCCAACATTGAAGAAGGAAGGTAGAGAAGCCTCATAGTTATGTTCCTGTAGTGTTTCCTTGGGTGGTGACTCTGTTGGTCTTGATCAGTGTGAGAGTTCAATGCAGTCAGCCATGACATCAGTAGAGATCGCAGAGAGAGAGAGAGTCTTGTGACTCAGTGGAGGCACAGTTCAGCAGGGGTCACACTGAAATTCTAGCCGTGGCGTTGAGTCTGCTTGCACACATTTCAACTTGCCTTGTGGATGTCTCAGCCTGGATAAGGGATCACCGCTTCTTCATCCAACACAACATCATCATCAAGTTTGCTACTACCTTCAAGGTCTGCCAAGAACCTTGGGGTAACAATCGATGACCAGCTTGCCTTCACAGACCACATCATAGCAATGTACCGGTCATGCAGGTTTGCTCTGTATAATATCAGTAAGATCAGACCACACCTGTTGGAATATGTGACACAACACTGGCCGACCTACCTGCATTATTAAATTACTGCACATGATCCAAAACATCAATCATTTCAATAAATCAAAACGCACACACTTTAAGGACAGTCCACATGGCAGGCGACAAATGGCTCTCCGCTCCGCCTAACTCTCTCTCCGCTTCCAGTATGAAAGGTCAGAATTCCCACCGCTCAGCATAGCTTTTATTACAGCAGGCGAAAATTGCTTGCATCTCCCGCATGGTAACCATAGTGATAGCAATGCTAAAAAGAACTAGGGCTTGTCTATAGGCTACATAGTCAAAAATAAAAATTATATGACCAAAAATAAATTAAAACCGTTATCTTTTGACCCCTCATTTCCATTATTTTAACCAAATATAAACTTATCTCTTCTGGTGAAGTCCTGTAGAAATGTGAATGAGGAACTCAGATTCATAAATCTGTCAGTCAAACCTACAACTGAGGTAATTTAGCTAGTTAGTTACCACACATACCACACATAATCCATAGCTTTGCTAGCGGGTCTGCATATAAACAGAAATAAGAGCACACTTACACTCAAGCTAGCTATGTTACATCCTTGATTGTGATTTAATTACTAGCTATTAAAGATTACCCGCATCATATGCTTATTTTCTGCTTCTGTGTCTAAACTAAGTTTGCTAGCCAGACTGCAAACGTTGGCCAACGCTGATGCGAGCACGTTCTCGTCTCGGGCACACGTGTGAAGGTTTATTGGGGGTCAAGCCTGCTTGCCGCATTGCATGCCGCTCCGCCCGTATGGCTTTGCCTTCCCGCCCGCCTCGCATTAAATATTAATGGGGGACATTCGATTGTCGCCTCCTGTGTGAAAAGCCCTTTACACCCCACTTCACCTCACTTAACTGGCTCTAAGTCCTTGATGCTTGTCTACAAGTTCAAGTCTACTGGAACTTCACCTACCTATATGGAGTGTCATGAGGTAACGGCTAGGGGCACACAAAACACTCTGACTCAATCAACGAGTGAAGTCCTGGAGGGATATTTTTTCATAAGCTACAGGGAAAAAGTCAGAGGATGAAGCTTCATTAAAATGTTGGTGAATTGGCAGGGATAGCATTTCAGAATGGTGTATGTTGAGGGCTGGCATATTACTGCCGGGCTTCCTCAGGTGAATCTATGCAGTAGGGAGAGTAAGACGAGAGTTGATGCACACTTTTGTTAAGTCATTAGTCGACGACTTTTTCTTTGGAGTGTACTGTTCTTATTCCTCTCTTGATCAGTTGCTAGCCCATGGGTTTACGGTGATCAACAGTCCCCAGCCGTGGATGATTGGGTCTGGTCCTGCCTTGTTTTGGTCTGGGTTGCTGGCCGTGGTAATGATTTAGCTTTAGTGGCGCTTTGGGTGTGGCAGTATCCTCACATATGGCCATCCTTATTTTTTTATTTTATTTTTCTACTCCATTTTCTCCTAATTTGGTCATTGCCAATTCCCACCCAAAGTTCTCCCCTATCGACAGCTACCAACTGAGGAGGGTGAGGACCGACACATGCTTCCTCAGAGACATGTGCAAGCAGCACAATGCTGCTCATGCAATGTCATAGGGCAGCTGAACACACTTGGAGGAAAGCACTAACTTCCATATACATGAACTCACAGATGCCCATGATTGGCTAGTGTCGCTCTGATCGACAGGGAAAGAGTAATGCCATCCTATCCACCCAAAGAGCAGGGCCAATTATGCTCTCTTGGACTCCTGGCCACGGACGGCTGTGGCACCGGCGGGATTCGAACTCGCAATCTCCCAATGATAGGGTGCGAGTCCTCACATAAGGTTTATTCTTTAAAAAGGAAGGTTAGCTGGTTCTAAAAATCATGAAACATTTCAAAGGGCACATTTCATGGTGTATTATCTATAACCATATATACAGTATGTTATATATGTTTCAGATGAGTGTTTCTGTGGGACCTTTGATGAATCAAAGCATTTACATGAGTTAACAAATAAATATTTTTTGTCAAAACAATGCAGGCCAATCTTATGTAACATGTGTTTTTAAGGCATTGCAAACTACGTTCCAATTGCAATATGTATCAACATAATCACAAAGTGTTTTACCCATATCCGGCAGCCCTAGTCTTCGTGAGAAGGCTGAGAGTTTTTACTTTAACCTGAGAATAACCTCGCAGCATGAGGTAATGACTGTTAAATTGCTAATTGGTATGTTTTGCCATTTGGTAATGTATGTTGGAAACATGCCCAATGACCAAGTTTTTAATAACCTTTGGCTTTAAGCATGCCCTTCACATAAAAAAATTAATTATGCTTGAAGCTCTATAACATTGTGTTTGTTTTTCTGGTGTGATTTATATCTGATGTGAACCTTGTGATATCCACCCATCCTTCCATCCTTCCATCCATCCATCCATCCATCCATCCATCCAGTTGAGTCCCAATGAAGTCAAACAGTTCTTTTGCAAAGGATCCCTAATCAAGATTGTCACAGGTAGCAAGACTGAACAAGTCAACCAACCTAATCTTATGGAATTTTGGATTAGTCATTGGGAATAGTCATTACAAAAGCAACAACTGCTAATCCCACATAGTGTATGTTCATAATGTTTCATACATGTTGGCGCATGCAAGTTTCTATGAAGTGCTTTGCAGTTGTGAGACCAGGTTGTGTTATTAGAATTGCTTGAATTGCTGGGGTCAATTCCAAAATTTTACATTTTAAAACATTTGAATGCATAATTCCAGAAAACTAGATCTGTACTCAGTAGGGGAATATAAATCTACTGATTTGTACTGTACTTTTTGTGTTAGTTCTTAGTTATAGGGAGAGGCTGTCGGACTGCCTGTGCGAAAATCAGTATTCCGCTCTGCTTTTCCACCATGTTCTTCTGGCCTGCTGAGATATGGCACACATGGCTTGGAGCTGTGTTACTGTTTGAGTGGAACTACTGGTAGTTCAGGTTTATCCTTATGGTTATAGCTGTAGGGCTACATAAGAAAGTCCATTCGCTGTTGTGATAGATAGAAAAACACAGGTGGAAGCTGCATAAGAGGCAAATTGGCTTTTATTCCATTGTGACTTGCATCATAGAATTTGCCTGTGACAGTCAGAAACAGAAACATTTATAATTTAAAAAAAAAACTTAATTAAGAAACTTTGTCAAGATAGTGACTTCATGAATGATTGTTTTGATAATTGTGATTGTTCAATGATTGTTTAGACATTTATCCTCTGTCACAAAGTTATAAGGTAGCACCTGCTGCAAAATTAAATACCTGCCTTATTTACAGCAAACCATTCTCTTTATTCCTCATGCTGCTAAGCTTTCATTTTGTGTTTTTTCTTCATTGTGGTTGTTCCCTCAAGTCTCAGGAGGATACCAATTTTCTGCTGAAAACTTTGTTCTCTCCTGGTTATTATCATGACCCACAGTTTCCTTTTCCATAAGTAAAATGCAGAAACAATTATGAATCCTCCTATCAGCGTGCTTTCTTCCCGTCACTCTTGGATGTTTCCAGTCTGCTACATATTATTAGGCATGTGCTGATTATTGATAATATAATATACAGAGGACTATACATTCACTATATTGTTCTCATGGATACTTCAAATTATTGTCACTATCCCTGTGCTCCATTTATGAAAGGGCTGCCAGTTTTGACAGTCACATTTGTGTTGACAAAAGTCATTTTATGGTTATATTTAGGTAATTGACATGACATGAGCTGACAGGCAAACTTGCTAACTAACGTTAATAGATAGATAGATACTGTAGATAGATAGATAGATAGACACCATTGTTAGACTTTCTCTTCTCAAAAAGTGCTGACTTTATTTAAAAAGCCTAGTTGTGTTTTTCTATTAGTGTATTTTTGCTACAGGGTTTCGTTCATTAGCACCCAGGGTTAAGAATTTGACTTCAATACACCGCCATAATCAATATTTTGCATATGGCCGTGTACCCAGTATTAAATTGGACACTCTACAGATCGCCTACGGTGCATGTAAAATTTGCCTGAATATGTGAGCTGTCAAGTTAGCTTTTAGTGTCTCTATATCTCTGTCCTGCACTGTCTGTTTCTCTCTCTCTGCCTGCAGTAGTCTTCAGTGATGCTCCCCTCTATGCCTGTGTCTTCGATCGCAGGCAGGCCGTTTATCTGGAGCTGCAGGAGAAGAACTAATTTTCTCCCTCAGTTTCTCATTTTGTGAATGGTATTATTCTTAAAAAACCGGACGGCTTTCCTCCTCTCGAAGTGTCATTAATGCAAAGGTCAGCGCAGCTGTGAGGGCGAGCAGTTAGGGGATAAGCGGCATATTCGGCGTAGTTCACAGATAAAAGTCGGAGATGAAAGACTAACTCTGTCTCTCTAAATCCTCAATGAGCTCTACACAGACTCACTTTTGTAGAAAGAAGTGCAATCGAGATCTGTGCACTGGCTATAGAGTGTCATATTTTTTTGAAGGCCATCTACAATGAGCACATCTTAAAGTACGTTTATACTCATATCTCAGCTCATATCTCTATGAGATCGATTTAACTTTAACCACAGATAGTGTAGAAATTCCTCATTTGCAGAATAATACTGAGCTCCCTGCTGGTGAAGAGTGCGTTTCATTGATCAGTTTTATCTGATGTCTGAGTTCAGTCTTATCTGATGTCCACCTGAATTAAGGTCATTGGGAAGGCACTTAATTAATGTGAGGATTACAGTATCAGACAATTCTCTGAGGCACTAAGGGTAATGAATAAAGAAATGGAGCGTCAATCAACCAGATTTCTAATGCTAGTAGAACTTACCTTATCCTTATCCATCTTATTTACTTGTTCCTGGTAACTAATTGTTACTCGTCAGTTTTATTTCAAAGTGCATTTGAAAACGACAGAATTAACATTCACACTAAAATTTAGTGGAAAAATCAGTTAAAGCCCACAATTAATGCATTTGCTGGTGTTTTTTTTTTTTTTTCATTTATTGTAGTATTTATTGTATTTCTGCTGCATCACAGGCAAGCATTTCCAATTAGCAATAGCGCTGCTTATTAAATGAGTGCACTAATGAGTCTTGGGAATTTTTGCAGTATAAATATTCACCAATCTTTCTCAGATATTATTTCTGAGTTTTCTGGGGGTTACGTGTCAGTACACTACCTAAAATGTTTCACTCATCAATTTGACCTTAAGTTGAATAGTGCACATTGGACACTTTAGGGACATACTTACTCTTTGTTTTACCTGGTAGATTTATTTTTAAAGCCTATAATTGTGTCTATTTCCAATCCCTGTTGATGTACATGCCTTTTGGCTTTTTTTACTAGTAAGGTCTTACCTGGATGTCTGTGATGTGGGTATGTGACATACCACAAATTGTGGGTGAAGAGTCAAGAGTGGTTTGGAGGAGGCAGTCGAGCGGGAGCGCAGAGATGCTGGATCAGTTAGGCTTTGATCAGAGGAGTTCATGGTAATGGATGTTGAAGGCATGACTGGCCTGCTGACAACATTATGCCCACTGCAGTATTAGTGTCAAGGTGCATGAATCATGCCCTGTTCCGTGAGGGCTTTGTTGGCTTGTTTTTAATTTCAACCACGATTTCCCAAAGCGCTGGGAAAAGCTCTTATCGAGGCTGGGGGCATTTAGGGCTTTTGACATTACCTTCATTTTTTTTGCATTGCACTTAGTGGGTGTATTAAAAAAAAGAAAAAAAGTCAATTAAATGAGAACAATATCAATACGTGACTCATGAAGTCAGATATTTCTCAGTGGGCCGTATTAGTAATCAGTTTAGCGATGCAGATTATCCCATTCTTTAAAACACACTGCATGACCTTTTAAGTGTTTGCCCACCTCTGCAGCCTAAATGCTTAACAGTCTGGTCAGGTTTGCTTCAGTATAAAAGTCGTAACTTTGCACCATAATGCAGGCTATTCCTGATTAATCTTACTCTGTAAAAATGATGAAGTGCAAGTCATTTTGTTGTGGGATGTGTGATAAATGTCGCTCTAATCCACTGGCCAAAACGCACCATAGGGATCCTCAGTGTTATATTACACTGTAGGACGCTGCCACCATTAACACTGATCTAATGACCCGTGTGGGACCTGTAGTTATAACCTGCTTTCCTGGGGGCAATTTATCTAGATGTACACACACACACACACACACTCTCACACACACACACACTCTCTCTCTCTCACACACACACACACACACTCACACTCACACACACTCTCTCACACACACACTCACACACACACTCTCTCACACACACACACACACTCTCACACACCCTCTCACACACACACACACACACACATATTAAATCTTCAATCTGCACTGAATCCCCATCACACCCACACTTGACTGACCAAAAACTGACCACAACATCCTTCTGTTTACAACACTAATGAACTCATACACACACACTTACACACACAACCACTCACACACGTTAGAGTGTGTACATGTACCTATGTGTGTGTGTGTGTGTGTGTGTGTGTGTGAGTGTGTGTGTGTGTATGACAGAGCAGCAGGCAGCCCCAGCGTTACTCCACACTGTTTATCTGAAGGGTGTTTCAGTTTGGGTTTGCTAAGAGGGGATTAGGAGAAAGTATGTGTGTGTGTGAGTGAGTTGGACAGGGAGGGTCTGAATTTAAGACTATGTGTGATGTCATGCTTTTCTTTGTATGGATCCAGCTGTGGGAGACTCCCAATGACTCGGCATCTGGGAATAATCGAAACCACACACACACAAACACACACACGACAGGGTCTCAACACTGTCTAAAAGACTTTATTCAATGATGTGTGTGTGTGTGTGTGTCCAGAGAGATAGAAATAGAGCAACCACACCCCCACTTTGAAACCACACCCCAATCCAAAACCACACCCCACTCATAAACCACACCCTATTCATGAACCACACCCCAATCCTAAACCACACCTAAACTCCTACACCACACCTAAACTCTTACACCTCACCTAAACTCTTACACCTCACCTAAACTCCTACACCACACCTAAACTCTTACACCTAAACTCTTACACCTCACCTAAACTCCTACACCTCACCTAAACTCCTACACCACACCTAAACTCTTACACCACACCTAAACTCCTACACCACACCTAAACTCCTACACCTCACCTAAACTCTTACACCTCACCTAAACTCTTACACCTAAACTCTTACACCACACCTAAACTCCTACACCACACCTAAACTCTTACACCTCACCTAAACTCTTACACCTCACCTAAACTCCTACA
>JAOUQW010000009.1:5220231-5238037 GCA_028565825.1 Olivaichthys viedmensis
GAAAAAGTGTTTTTTCGTGTTCCTTAAAAATTGGAATTTTGGAGATACATGTTTTTCATTGGACAGCGACGATATGTAATGTGTCAAACAGTAGTGACCAGACCTTTGAGCTTATTAAAGTCACTAAAAGCCCCTTGCGCTTGTTTAGAAAAAACAAGACAGTCACTTTTAAATACCAATAGAGGGTTTGCGACAGTGCAAAACAGTAAAACTGCCTCCTGGGACAGTAGCGAAGGGATAGCAGAGAAAAGGACGGATAGAGAGAGTGTAAAAAAGTCAGTGAAGGGGCATACAAAGGGGAGTGTTGGCTCATATTGTGTGTGTAAAGCTTTATTGCAGTAATGAAATCTACTCCATTTATTCATTGCTATTCCCAACTTTATATTACATACCAAGTGCTTTTATGGTCTTTATAAGTTTCCTCAGTCTGTCACTTGTTATTAAGTCTAATATTTGCAGACTTTCATTATCTGTGGGGTTTTCTTTTTTTCTCAACAGTAATATGGTTTACGGAGACCAATGGACATAGGCCCAATGCGGTTAAAAGTGCTTAGTTCTTTGTGTTTAGTTCTGCACTTGCCACTTTATTTTACACACAATTGCAACTAGGATTATCATGTACTCCACTGGAGTTAATGAGAGGAATTAAGTGCAGTCCTATTAGCCTTCTGCTTCTTTAATACTATAGCTCACCCGTGTATTTACTCTAGCATGAAAACCTTTTAACACAAATGGGATTATCTTTATTTTAGTGAATAATGTTTTATTGTTATTTTTCCCACCACTCTGAACTCGTTGATGGGTCCTTCAGTGTTTTAACACTTGTCATATTTTCCGGACTAGACATCGCTTTTTTCCCCTTTAGCTGGAACTACGACTTATAATACAAAGCAACTTCTATGTTATAATTTTTGCATTAGCCTAATGTTGTCGTGTGTTTATATTTATAACATTTAAATGCAACCTAATACCAACCAATACAAGAAGTGAAATCAATAATTATCATGCTTGTGAATAAAAGCACAGTTGTTGTTGGCAAGGCATCTTTATCTGGGTCATTATCACTGTGGAGTGCCTTTCAACAATACTTATTTGATCTTAATTTCCCTTTCCCCTTTATGTCTGATCATAAACAACAAGTTGTAGACATATATATTAGCTGAGCTCACAGACATACGCAGAAATAAGCCAGAGAATAAACCACATGCTCACCCAGTCATAACCATGTACTGTATAGTACTGTTGAAAATGTTTATTGTACATTAAGATAACAGTTACAATTTTTAAAAGGTAAGCAGTAGAGTTGTGCATCGGGACTGGGATCCCGTGAGACCTAACAAAAAAGTCACGGGAACGGGCGATCAGATATGAAGCTTGTGGGACAAAGAGATACTACCTTTCCAATAATGTTCAATAAAACTCCATTAAAGGTCTTAAACTACAATAAACACGAATCATGTATTTACTAACTAATTAGTTAGTTAGCTACTGAAATAATAGCCAACCAACTTACCCATGTTGTGGAATTTGTATGTACCATTACCCCAGTGTTAACTGGCTAGTTTCCTAATAATTTTTGTTTGTTTGGCAAAAACATGGACCATGTCTGCCAGGTGCCAGTCGATTGCATTGCCTCATTGCTGTCGCTGTGTGTTCTTTTGTTCTCGGCTCTGTGTTTTGGATTGTCATGTACTCTGTTGCTTTTGTTGAGGATGAGGGAGTTCACTGTGCTCTGGTCCAATGGCTCTCTGTTCATGTTTTGTTCACACATGGCTGCTCAGACCCCCGGCGTTGCGGTGTACCTGTGCAATGTTTGTTTTTGTTCTTTTATTTTATATATATATATATATATTCACCTTTTCAAGTTTCTAATATGGTTGAGTTCCCAATATAAAAGGACAAATTAAAACTAAATATGTACCTACACCTTGTAAATGGATGACATGTCCACCCTGAGCTTTAGTCAGCAACTTAACTTAGCAGCAACTGTTGCTTGGGACATGGTGAAAGAGTGTACATCCCCTTATATCAACTGTAAAAACAAATAGATCTCGAGGCCCAAGTGGTGTTAACCAAATGTAGGAAACATTTTCCTAAATCATTTTAATACGACATGAAGATGTTTCATACGCGACAAATGAAACATGCAGCCTAACCTGAAAGGGCATGCTATGGGAGCGATGTAGTCTGGTATGGTATGCTATTTAATGAGAATAAACAGCATGATACAAATGATCGTAAAGCTAGCATGCTAATATGCAGTTAAATACAAGTCACATGTTTACAAGTAACAATTATGTAACATAAATTACAAATCACAAATTCCTGCTAAATTAGGTCAAATGGTGACATTACATTACTTCTTTAACATAAAATATGCTGTGGGAGGTAATATATAAACATGAAATATAAAGGTCTGGCAAGCTACATGCTAATAACATAGAGCTCATAAACTATTGCTACACCCTTAATTGCGCCAATGCGATTCCAAAAATGTTAGATTCCACAGCACATTCTAATATTGTACCGCATTAGACATTGGAATGAAAGGAATAATGGGACTCCCATTCTTCATGAATGTGTAATGATAGCTACATGATGTTATGGTTTACTTTGGATATCAAGAAGATCATCTATACAACACTCACTTATACGCCAGCTGCCACTAGGCTATGCTGTAGCTGTGCTATCAGTACGCTGAAATGCTGTAAAATAAAAATGCCAGGTACCTTAATGTGACGTATGCAGCCCATATATTGATTTATGGAGTGCGACTTGTGCTCTTGTGCAACTTATTGTCTGTAAAATATATGTGGTATGTGGCGAGAAGAGGAGAGAACTGATGTGTACGTTCTAATATGTTCAGTGCAGTTCTTTGGATGATTAAGTAGTCCTCAAGAATAGTGAATGACACAAAGGAAGGTGATGAAAGTTCTGAGCCGTTTCTGTGAAAATCAGTGCTTGTTTTACTCTGTCTGTATTGTCAGTAGGACAGGCTGATGTGGGACAAACCTTTGTCTGGGACAGATCTTTGTCTTTTACCTGGGAAGGTGCATGTAGTGTACCTTTAAAGTTTTACTCTCTAATCAAATTAAAGGTACAACAGTGGTCCTTAAGGTGTAATTATGTTTAAAGATACACTATATTCACAGGTAGAAGATACATACTAATGGTACAAAAGATGTTCCCTTAAGGGTACCACCCCAGTGACAAGCAAAGCTTTTTTTTTCTGAGAGTGTGTGTGCAGCTTTAGGGGATACACGACACAGTGGGATCCCTTACACACACACACACACACACACACACACACACACATAAGCGAGCATGAACACAGAATGACAAACATGCCTCTGTGTGTGTGTGTGTGTGGTTATGCGTGTGGCTGGTACAGTTGGGAGTGGAGTACCTTATATGTAGCAGCACATTACATAGCAACAAGCGATGAGGAATCGTCTTTCCATTTTCCCCAAGGTGCTCCCATGTTGCTGTGCTACACACACACGCACGCACGCACCTTCACACTTACTTTTCCTATTACTTTTTAATAATTCTTATTCTTATTGCTTAATTTTACTGGAATAAGTATTATGGTTTATATAATTTGTGAAATATGTGTGTAAGGAAAGTGGTTCAAATATAATGAAGTCCTGAACATTTTTGAAGTGTTCCAAATTTCTGTTCTTTTCAAAGCTAAAAATTAGTATTTTAATGTGAGTATGAATCAGAATCATTAACAGCATCAGCCAGATTTCATGCTTTCTTAACAGGTTCAGTTTTTTCAAGCATGCTGTCAGTTTATGACATATATACTATAGATTATCTGCGTCAGTGGTTCCAAAACATTACACCAAAAACAGCATTTTTACCTTTAGTTTGTGCAAAAGATGCAACAAATGGTGTAGTAAGGGTTCCCTATGACTCCAAGAGTATAAGATTTGTTTTAGTGCAGTAATTAATATTTGTCATACCTTTATCTTTTTATTTATCTTCCCCTTCAGCCTGAACTCGAATGTTTTTCCTCTAGGTCTGTTAGGTCTTCATGCTTCTTGTTTGTGGTATAAGTATTCTTAAGCCATTATAATACACCTCCCTGCCCTCCATCCCAACCCATCCCTACACACCCCTTCTCAATCAGACATACACTTTGAGATACAAAACCAAAAAAATTGCACTAATTTTTTCATTCAGTTTGAGTCACTAAATTTTCTTATTCTATATGACAGGTGATGGCTGATGGTGATGTATGAGAGTTCCTCATTAACCAAACATTTTTTGCTGTGACTCACAAAGATTGAAATGTCATAGCTGTGTCATAGGCTGCTATAAAGAGAAAACCACCACCTTGAGCATGTAACCACAAGATCTAAACCTCTGGTATTGCTCAAGGACATGAATCAAAGATTCATCGGTACCTGAGCAATGGAAAAAGGAATGTATGGAGGAAACCATATATTTATTTATTATTTGCTTAAAATTCTATGTGCTGGTGTAAAGAAACAAAACAATCGTGCCACAAACCAAATACCTACAGACATATCTGATAATATAGCAGCAGTTATGTCTGTATTATAATTTCTACTACACATCTCATCAAACCAAATTTATGGATTTGCTACTAAATAATGGCTAGACAAACCGCTCACAGTTTGTGAAGTGTCAAACCTAATGCATGGAGAAAAACAGCAAAAACTCACATGCATATTTTCCAACTTTCTAGATAAGTGTCCTTATGTAGAAATAACTGCCTCACACAGTGCCTCAGACAATACCAAACTGACTGACCAGCAATGATGCAACTGACAGATTTACTGCAATTTAAATCTTCTGGATCCAGTGCACAAACAGCTAGCACACACTAAACTAATGTGCTGTAGACATTTCACTATACTGTTTAGCTTGTTCCATGTGGTTTTCCTTTCAGCTGGCTGACTATCATATTTTGATTATAAATAAAGTGGACTTGCTTCTGTCTGAATACCGACTGGCTGACTGGTGTTACTGTTGGCCCACAACCACCGTGACCACTTTGTGTAGGTTAGATTTGCATCGAAGTGAAGCCAGTGTTTATAACCAAGAATGGAACAGAATGCTATTTTATTGTCACATACAAGTACAGTACAGTGAAATTCATTCTTTGCATATCCCAGCATGTTGGGGTCAGAGCGCAGGGTCAGCCATGATACAGCACCCCTGGAGCAGGGAGGGTTAAGGGCCTTTGCTCAAAGGCCCAACAGTGGCAGCTTGGCAGAGCTGAGGCTTGAAACAATGACCTTCTGATCAGTAGCCCAGTGCCCTAACCACTGAGCCACCACTGCCACCACTGCCACTGAATCCTCACCAGACTACTTTTTTTTTTTAGTGAATGAAGAAATGTTATGGAGCTAGGGCAGAGTAGGAGCAGTGTGTCAATAGCTTAAGAGATAACATAGTATGTAATGGATAAAACACAGCTGTGTTGATGTGTGAGGCTTGGATTTGATTTTTCATTTTGGTCAGACAAATTATGTGTTGTTATGTGAACACATTAACTACAAATATTAACCGAGGTTAATGTCAGTTTTTTAATGCTTTGCCAAACTGATGTAACATGCAGACTGTGAAGAAGCTGAGATCAAGTTTAAAATCTGGAGTTTTTCATTTCCATGGATCTACATAATCAGCTTTTTGCCCGAGGACACAAATATGCATAAGGTACAAAAGGTGGACAGCCACTCCTAGCAGTAAAAGACACACATCCACAGGGGCAGATATGAATATTTAACAGCCTGAACAGAGCCAAACTTTTCCTTTCACATCGATGTATGAGCACTCCTGGGTGTTTGTGTGTGTGTGATGTTCTGTGCCTTTGTAACCCACTGCCTTAAAGGATCCCCCGGCTCCCCTGCGACTGCACCAGCATGGGAAATAGAGGCAGATAAGGTTTCCACTCATCCATATTCACCTTGTAGCTTCACACCAGGGGGTGGCACAATTCTGGCAATGCTGCTGTCTGTGTGTGTGTGTGTGTGTGTGTGTGTGAGAATTACCGCAGGAGTTATCCCGACTGTCACCTAATCTCTTTCTCTCTGTTATCCCATTCAATGTTGTGTGAGGTTTCCACTCTGAACTGTTTACTACATGTTGCAATAATGTTCTTTGGATGGTATTGTGTTACCACTCAACTTTTTAAAATGTACAGCACTTCTTGCAACTTGGCCACAGAATCTTTAGGGTACTTTTTAGCAAGGCACATATAAGAGGGGTCCCGAATAGTGCATTGGTAAAAATGCTCACCACTTCATCAGGAGATCACTAGTTAAATTCCCGACAATGCCATAGCCATCTGTGGCCGAAAGTCTGAGAGAGCATAATAGGCCCTGCTCTCTGAGTGGGAACGATGGCATTCTTATCTCCCCTGTCGATCAGAACAATCCTATCTAATCGGGGGAGTCGGTTAGCTCATGTATATTGAAGAGGGCAGTTAGTGCTCTCTTCCAAGCGTATTCAACTGCTCTATGATATTGAATGAGCAACACTTTGAAAAGATGCGGTTTCTGTCTTCACATAGAGAAGCATGTGTTAGCTTTGGCCTTCCCAGGTTGGTAGCTATTGTGTGATTGGGAAAAAAAACTAACTAGTGGGTGGGAATTGGCAATGCCCAAATTGTGAAAAAATGGGGTAAAAATTTAAATAAAAAGAGTTGATATGGCTCTTTAAGGAGCGGTTAATAGGCCAGATGATATTGTTGTCACATTCACAGAATGTCCTGTCTTTGTCATAAAGGCCTGTAGACTATTGAAAGTTACCATCAGCCTCCTTCTTGTTTAAGGGAGATACCAGAACACCTGCTAGCACTCGCATTAAAGGTACCTGCTTAACAGCAACTGCAGTCTAGGGATTAAACTATTTAGCTAGCTGGGGCTAGTCCATATCCTGAAGTAGCCGTGCCTGATGTAAGTGTAGGCCTACAATTACTAATGTGTGTGGTAAATGTATGTAAATCTGTTGTAAATTAAAAAGAGGGATGCTGGAATGAGTGCATGAGTCCATCTGCGTAGTGTGAATGGTATCAAATGTACACGTTTTCCCTCTGCTTTTGCACGGTGGGTCCAAGCAGTATTTTTGACAGTGTGGGTTACTCGTTTTTCAAAGTTGTGCTTTTGATGAATTAATAAAATTCTGCTTCTTGCTCTGTTCTCACGAGAGCTTTTATGTTTTCACCCTTTCCTCACAAGTTGCCTGCACATTTCCACATCTCTGAAAGTCAGTAACTTTCCCTACACTGCCTTCTGTTATGTGCCGACACTCGGTTATCCACTTTGGAGTTACAACCTGATCTAGGCAATTTCTGGCTAATGCCATACACATCCTACTTTTTAATGATGATCTTCTCTATGCACCATAAAATACTTGAAACCTTTTAAATCTTTTTATATATCCTGACTTTTGCCTTTCCACAACTTTATCTCAAAGGATCTTTCCACCATAGTGAACTATTTGAACTCTCTTAAAATGCACTTCCAAACAGTCGAATCCCTTAAGCTGGGCATACACTACAGAATTTTTAGTCTGATTTTATCTCCGATTTGCCCTTTCCAACAAATTTTCCAAATCGGAAGCGAACTTTCAGGTCAGGATTGTTATCACAGATGATCTGGTGGCGTGAGGATAAACGAGTCAGTTTTAAACCTTCTGATGATTTACTGGAAGCCATCCAGTGTTTTGAAATGTGTGTGTAACAATGTCGGGCAGCACATTGCTCTGAGAACGCAGAAGACCTAGGGTAAGATTGCACGTGAGCTTTTATTTTAGGCTCGTGCCTTTGGCACGGTCAATAGGTTGTAACGTAAACACAAAGTTAACAAACAAAATCACAGTTTTTCAGGACGCTCTCCACTTCTGCTGCTCGACTTTTGTCTTGCCTGACTCACACCGCGACACACACACATCTCCCTGCCAAGAGAGAGGGAGAGAGATCACATAAATACATGTGGGGAAACAGGGTTCAGGTTTGCCACATCGGTCGTTACCCCTCTAGCTCGTTCCCAAACACCTCCCAGTGCAGTCCTATACTAAACCACACCCCCACCTGCTACAGTGTGATTTTTACAATTACAAATGCACACAGGTTTTGTAGTGTGAGATGATCAATTGTCTGATTGATACGGCCCATATCTAGGAACGTAAAAAAACGGCAGACTGACGTACAAGCACTCCGCATTTGCCGTGCACTAAGTTTGTGGCACTGCTTGTGTACGTTTTTGTGCAAGAATATGTCTGGCAGTATGCAGTATGTCTAGCTCCATCTTTGTTTGTGTCACTTGATCAAGGGATTGTGCTGCTTACCTTAAGATTTGTGATTTTTTTTCATTGCCTATACACTGAGCTGCCAGTTACTAACTTGATATACCTAATACACTGATCTAACTTATAAACTCAGTGTAAGCTCTGACAAAACTTGTGTGTGATACCCCAACTTTACCTAATCGTCTAATGTGCACAACCTTACGACAAAAAGCCAAGAAATTCTGTAAAAACACTGAAGTCAAATGTGAGATGCTAATTAATAAAAAAAATAATATCTTAAGATTATAAACTGTGTAACGTATGAAGGCCCAGCTTTAGAAAAACATGCTTTTATTCTCTGAACTAATCGTCATCATCACATAGGTGCGAGGCAATGGGTGTGTTGTGTGATCGCTAAGGTATTGTAACGTGCGGGTTGATGAGGCAGGACGCAAGTGCATACTTAGTACATACATAGTGTGAGTTTTATTAGGGCAAATCTACAAATCAACATCATAGTCAGTAGCAGGGGTCAATGTGCAGACAGACAGCATTAACAAGGGTAATCCATGATCAAAATCCAAAATAACAGGCATGAGTCAAAAAACAGAACATATACCCAAACAACACTCTAGAAAACAAGGCTCAGAAATACTTCTGAGTATTCAAGGCTCTGATAAGTATATAAGCCTTATATCTAGCAATAAGACAGAGAAACAGAGGGGTATAAATACTAATTAGAGGGTAACGAGAAACAGGTGCACACAATCGGTAAACTAAAGCAATGACCGGACGGAGGCGGAGACAGGACCAAAACAGAAACTAAAGCACATGGAGACCGTGACAGATATAAGCGCTTGCACCTGGTTAATGTGAGTTATTATGTGTAGATAAAAAATGGAAAAAGCCAAATGTATGGATGGATGTATGGATGGATGGTGGGATGTATATATGTATTTATTTATTTTCCAGCTTGTAGACAGCCAACAGTACACATTGTGAAACAGGGTAGTGACTGTTGTAACCACTGCATATGGAACAGTTTATTATATACAGTATTAAATATAGTCATAATATTGATACCAGCACAGTAAACAGATCGCAGAAAAATTGTGTGTGTGTGTGTGTGATATAAAGAGAGAGACAGGTTTGGAGGAGAGGGATTATGAGGTCCAGATGGCAGGAATGGGGAGGGCAGGTCATCACTGCTAGTCAGGACAAAAGCTCAGCAGAACAAATGGAGGATGAGGAGATCATAAAACCATATTGCGGTTGTTTTTATACCTCTAATAGCTTTTATACTGATGCTTATGAACCCTAAAGCTTATTAATACTGCCACAGTCTACTGATACAGTGCCATGGCAAGGTGCTTTTAGTTTAATCTGCCTGGGATTATCTTATAATTGCATTATAAATAAGCCAGGCGTGTGTGGTAGCTCCTGTATAGTGTGTTAGAAGACATGATTGTGACATGATTTTAGTAAAAGCATGTTGGATTTTATCAACAGCATTATTCCAGGTGAAGTATTAAATATGCGGCAAGATTTTCAAAATAAGGGTAGCTTACTGTTTACATATGAGGCAAACATCTGAGAAGGTATTTATACCGATACATTACTGAACGCAACAGAAAGCGTTCTCACTATCGTCTGGAGAGCGTGAGTTCGAATCCCGACGATGCCACAGTCATCCGTGGCCTGGAGTCCAAGAGAGCATAATTGGCCCTGCTCTCTGGTTGGGAAGGATGGCATTACTCTCTCCCCTGTCGATCAGAGAGACACCAGTCAATCGTGGGCGTCTGTGAGCTCATGCATACGGAAGAGGGCAGTTGGCGCTTTCCTCCGAGTAAGCGGGACTGCCCTGTGACATTGCATGAGCAGCAGTTTGAAAAGATGCGGTGGCAGAGCTGCACATGTCTCAGAGGAAGCATGTGTTAGTTTTCGCCCTCCCCGATTGATAGCTGTCGTGTGACAGGGGAGAACTAGCTAGTGGAAGAAAATGGGGTCAAAATCACAAAAATAAATAAAAATATTCTAGTAGTTTCCTTTTTTCGATACACTTCCACCCCTAGTAACTGATAATGATCACTGGCGTTGTGGGTGGTAAGTAAGCTCGCTTTATCCAAGTATAATCTCCAATCCTCTACCATTCCAAGAAATTCCTGGAAATCTGCATTGCTTTAGGCTAAACATGCAAAGTGGGAAAGGAGAAAAAAGCTGTTGTCCTCAGGCAAGGTGTCTTTGATAGCCCGCTAAACTGATGGACAGATAATTGTTTACTTGCTCTTTTGGTAATCTGTGCTTGTGCACTTGTGTGTCTGTGTGTGTGTGCGTGTCTGTGTGTGTTTGTATATGCTGCAAGCGCGTATTAGGCCGTAATCAAAATCATATTCTCCTGATGTTATTTTCTAGTAGGCTGGGCACAGGAACATTCTCCTCACGCTCTGATGAATAAAGGAAGAAATTCATATAAACTGCCCCATGAAAACAGTAACACTAAAATGGAGCAAAATTATATATAAATATATAACTACCAGTGTGGGAAGGAAATCTGTGATGGAAATGATGCAGAATATTGTCATGAATAATTGAAAACGTTTTTGAAAAATTCATTATTACCCGACTGATTTGACCACATGTCGAGAGCACAGACCCTGTTCATGTTAAAGCTGGAAAAAGATTGATCACCACTTTTCATTTGTACCAAAGGCTTTCTGAAAAAAAAATACAAGAGAAAAATAGTGCCAAAGCTCCACACAAAAGTTATTTTTATTAAAGCTGTATTATGTTGTACAATCAAATGTCTTCTTGTCTGCAGCAACTGTGCGAACTGCTCTTAAATATCAATTAGGCCTACTAGCATTTTAAACAAACATCTAGTAAGTGGGTCAAAAAAATAGCAAATACTTGATTAAATGTGCAACACTAGACATAGACATATGTTTCTTGTGTTTTACAGTATACTGTATATATGTAAATAACATGATGATCAAGTAGTAATGATCCTTTATGTTTTCTTGGAATGCACCAATCTGATACTGAGTATCAATATTGGGCCTGATACTGACCTGAAACACCAGATTGGCAACGGATCAGATTTGCCATATTTTCTGATTTGATCGACTGATGTATTTTATGCTATGAATGTGTGATGTTGACGGACACAACACAGAGCTCGAATTGAACATAGGACACAACTTGTCCTGAAGTAAGTCACAATCAGCCTCTGATGTTTTGCAAAACTTGGCAACAGAGGCTTGCAGAGAGTCGGCTCGGTTACTGTGAGGATGTCAGTAAAGGATCACTGAGCATCGGCTGATACTCAGAGCCTTGATATCAGTATTGTATTAAAAATGAAAAAGTGGGATTGGTGCATTGCTGTTTTCTCTTATTAGCTTTTTTAAATTTAAAATGGTGCTCGGAAGACAATCGCATACATTTTATGATACACTGTTAAACAATGTATGTCAGTATATTTAAGTCTTTTATTATTATTAATATATTAGTATATGACTATTTATACTATATTACTATATTGCTATATTACTAAAATGACTATTTAGTACTATAAGTATTTTCATGGTATAAAATTTAAATATTGGTTTTATTTTTATACTTGTTATATAAGTACGATACTAGAGTACTATATATTTATATTTTTCATGTAAAACTCTGCTCGTGCTTTTACTGTGAGTGCTCAACACTTAGAAGTCGAGAGCTGGAGAGCCGAACGCAGTCTGTCATAGCTAAGGACAAATCGCTGTATGATTTGCTCATTTAATTGGCCAGCCATGCAGACTATTGTCTATTTATTACATTTGGCCTTCTCTATGGATTATTACCATGAGCTTTCCCTATATCTGTGCTGAGCCCACATAATTCATTGTACATTGAATCAATGAATATTAATATCCTCTATATAAGAGCTCAGATTGAGCCTCTTTAAATCACAACCTGAGGCAGTGTCATTCCGTGATAGGTAGGCATGCGTATTTTATAAAGATGTTTCAATTAGGCCATACCGTGATTGTTTTGTGTAAATTTATACATTTGTGGAATAAGAGTTGGGTTGGATTAGATTTGCTATCAAACCAAATTTACAAGGTGGTTTCAAGTCATTAGCCTGTGTAAGAATGCATTTCATCTCAGCTTTTCTTTTATGGCAGCATTCAGCTTAGGAGTGCAAAATAGCCAATCGAGGACACTTGCATTATTTTCCAGATATTCTCCCTAGTGTGTGCACTGCGCTGAGTGCTTTGAAGCGTGGTTCTCTGCATACAGACGGCCCATGTTTGATGATCTCGGTATGTGGCAGAACGTTATTTTCCATTTCTAAAGTAGAATCATTCATGTGAGATTATTAGCTCTATGTGATGCTTAGGGACTCTTATAATAGCATTCAGAATGCACCTGGTTATAACTTACCTTAGGGTCCGTAAACTTTTATCTTTATATGTGATATGCATTCATATGCATGATTTTATGAACAGTTTGATAATAAAGGGCCTATTTTAAGCAATTGCTAATGTCAGTTACACTATAAGCTGGTTAAAATGTGCTAGGAATTTGCTAGCGTACATTTGTTGCTAGAAACATTGGAATTAGGGAAAAAATGCTGCAGGTCACTAAAACCAGACCCAGAACAAGCACTTTAAAAATAAAATACTATTTTTCAATATGCTAATATGTTTATTGAAGAAGCATACACACATTCATCCTGAGCTGCTACTGCTGTTTTGAAACATTTTTGTCACTTAAGCATGATCACCAACTCCTCAAGTCTTCAGATTAGCACTTTATGTTTTGATTCGCTGATTAGCTAGTGATTTGACTGATTTAGAAGTAAGCTAGTTTTATTTTATTCCATAATACCATACGGTGGTTATGCTTTTGCAATAGTTAATAGCGCTCGTCGCCCAGATCTGTATGTTGTGGCTTTTTTTGGTTGACGTCCCTGTCTATCACCTAAGTGTGTCCACCTGTTTCCTGTTTGTACATTCTGCTATCATTCGCCATCTCACTGTATGTGCTCTCTGGGTCGGTTTGTGTAATCTGGGCCTGATCAGCCATCCGTTCTTTCTGTTCACATCATTTCTTATGGTTACTCTTTTGTTCTGGCTTTGCGACAGCCTCCAGACAGGAGAGCGTCATGTAGCACAACACACCATAACGCAGGACATTTATCAGATGGTTAACACACACACTGTCTGATTTCTATGCTGATTTCTATAGTATGTCCCCTGGTGTGAACAACAAATTGTAAACAAGATATTTTTTATCCTTGTCCCCAGGTGTGTGTGTGTACAGTATGCCTGCCTGTCCCTTATCTTCTCTCAGGGTTGTCTTTTCAATTGACATTCGTTCTTTCTGTCACTCTCCCTCATTTTTGTTATTATAAGCTGCATTGTAATGTGGCTGCGTTCATCAAAAGATATGCACTAGCAAATGTCAAACTAGATTTAAAAGTAGAAAAAGATAGGGTTTTTTTTTTGCTGATGTATGCCTAATAAGTTATTATTTCCCAATAACAGTATAATGCAGAATAGTAAAGTGAATAAAATATATACAGTAAAGGAACTCTTGAAGGTGTTAATCTTAATCCTGCAGCAGTGATTAACATAACAGGATTGTACCTACTAAATCATAAATTTTGTCCATGTACCATGCTCTCTGTCTTGGGATGAGTGTGGTAAAGTTTTGATGATCCCTGATTGGTGGCTTAATATATTATTAGTATTTTGTTCGACCTAGTTTGGAGGATGATAAACTCTGTTTTTAAGCTTTAGTGATTAAACAAGCCCCAACTCTCTGCATTGTCCTTTCAGATAAACATTTTTTAGAAAGCAGTAAGTCACAATTACTCTTAAGATATATAGGCTCCATGAAGAATATCGCATATTATATGTCTGACTTAAAGTGCAGCTCACACCAGCGGCAATTCCAGCCATCTGCCATCCTTTTATTTTATTTTCATCTTCTGTATTTTTACCCTTGCTTCCTCCTGTTTCTGTGTTCTTTCCTTTTTGCCAATTAGCTTCTCTTCAAGTTTCTTTCACATATAGACTAAAAACTGTTGATAAAACAGAAACAAAAGGCGAATAAAGAAAACATCTGTTCCAAAAAAAGATCTCTTCCATGTTGGATTTACAATTCAGATAATACACAGTAGAATCTGCAAATCATGTCTGCGCTAGGGAGCTGAATGAGAATGGGGACATTATCTATGTGAATTCTGAATCTCATTTGTAGGGTAGTTTTGTCACTATTTGTTCTCAGTCCAGCACCACCTGGTGGCGTAGTAACAGTACTCTGCTGAGAAAAATCAATCAATCCATTGTCTCCACGCGTAGACCTCATTTTTTACTATTTAGAGTGGTGACGCATGGTTTAAAGTAGGCCCAAACTCCTTCTAACTACTCCTTCCCTACTCACTTGTGAGGATTTGCATCATGTAAGATTTCTTCTGTTTGTAACTTAAATGTGTGCAAATAAGGTGAAACAAGAATAATTATTAAAATGGGTATGGACAAATATTAGGGCTGGCCCGAATAGCATTTTACAGGCTTCGCATATTCCCTGGGGTTTTTTTCTCGAACGAGTATCCGAATACTCGTTCAAAACCATCCTTAATACAAACCACCAAAAATTAAAAATATATATATTTACGTATCGTTATGCGTTACTGTAGTTCAAAATATATCCAGTAGGCAACAACGATGTGTTAAGTGTATACCGGTGTTAGCGCAAGTAAACTGAAATCAGCCTCGTATATGAATAACACCACGAGTTGTTTTTTAGTTTAAATTATTTTGCACTTTGAATCAAGGTGATGTGGCCACCTGACATTCATTTGCAATGTATTCAACTAAACCAGTTATAGGTTTTTTATTTGTTTTTTTGTTTGTTTGCAGGGATGGGGTGAGGATGGAGATGGTGCCTGCGGTAGGCGGGGAGGAAAAAGTGCTGGGGCACATGGGCATGGGGTGGAGATGGGGATAGGGTGGGGACTGCGTTGGAACGTCCAGGGATGGGTTGGGGACTGTGTTGGAGCATGTGGGGATTGGGTGGAGAAAGTGTTGGAGCATGTGAGAATGGGTTAAGACAGGGATGGGGCTGGGAGAGAGAGTGTGTCTGTGGGGATGGGGTAGAGATGGTGCTGGAGAATGTGGGGATGGGTGAGGACAGAGATGTTGTCTGCAGGGATGAGGTGAGGATGGGGATGGTGCCTGCTGTAGGCGGGGAGGAAACAGTGCTGGGGCACATGGGCATAGGGTGGAGATGGGGCTGGGGCATATGGGGATAGGGTGGGAACTGCGTTCGAACGTCTAGGGATGGGGTGGGGACTGTGTTGGAGCATGTGGGGATTGGGTGGAGAAAGTGTTGGAGCATGTGAGGATGGGTTGAGATAGTGTTGGGGCACATGAGGATGGGGCTGCGAGAGAGAGGGTGTCTGCAGGGATGAGATCGGGTGGTGTTGGAGCACATGGGACTGAGATACGGATGGGGTGAAGCCTTTGCGGAGGGGTCAGGCACATTGCTGGGGATGGTGTTGGGGCACATGGGGATGGGGTGGGGATAGTTTTGGAGCACATGGGGATGGGGTGGGGATGGTGTTGGAGCTTGCAGGGATAGGGTGGGTGTTATGGACGGAGACAGTCAGGCTGTCGGGAATGGGGACAGAATTCCGTTCTGGTACAGCTCTCTAGTTTGCACTATTCTGCTGTATTATCTGAATTGTAAAAGCAGGATCATTTCATTTTTTTCTATGGGCCATCTTACAAGCATCAAAGCATTGCTTTTCTGTTGTGTTTTGCTCATTTAGTTTTGTACCGAAATGTGAAAAACATATGTGAAAAAAAGAGGAAATTATAGCCATAGCCCAGATCTCTGTCCCAGTGAGAAAACGGGGCAGCAGGCAGATGGTTGTGCCACTGTATTTTATGTCATGGCTCCCTAGAGACACTGTACCTGACAGAGTACTTAACCCAGCATGTGTTCTCATATGGAGCTAAAGCAGCACTGTCCTCTTTCTCCTTACCGATCTGACTCCCCCCTTCTGCTTCTCTTCCGCACTGATGGCATGTTGTCTGTGTCCTCTCTTTCTCTCCTTACTTTCACAGCTTGATGGCCTCTAGGCGCTACTACTTTGAGATTTTGCACAAGCAGGATGACAAGGGCTCAGATCACGTGGAGGTCGGGGTAAGTTTAGCAGTGCAACACTGACATAAGTCTGGTTTGGTCCTAAAAATGGCTAATCCAGGCTCAGATTAATACTGCTTCCAGGGATAATTCAGTTGGAGGCACTATGCTCCATCACCAAAGCAGTCTTGGGAGATCTTTAAAGTGACTTCTGCAGCTTATTATATTATTATTATTATTATTATTATAAGTTTGCAGGGAAATAAACAGGATAAACTGATTGCTTTATAAACTGTTCAGCTTCTTCTGTCATCCTATAATAGCATTATTTTGTTGTCTCCTGTTCTTTCCTTTCCTCTCCTGTGCTTCCTCCTTCTCCACATCCATCTCTGTTTTTCTGTCTCTGGAACTGCATTATGTAAAGCAGGACCTGAATCAGAGACAAGTTGCAGAATGAAGGCAATTTAGTCCTGGAAAAAAATCAGTCAAATTCGCCAACAGGGTTTTGATTTAAATCTACAACACGCTCATGGTAATGGCCTGAGCTGAGTTACTGCTTCTTGGCAGTACGAAACATGTTAGATATTACATATTAATAGTGGACATACCCATGAAATAAGGTTTCATAAATCTGTCATGCATGCATTGTAATAAATCTTGGTCCATAAAAGTGTTTATTGATACTGGCGCTCACGACATTGCTGCATCTTTGACTGAGAGGGAGCAATGGATGGAAAGAAACACATGGAAAAAGAGAGAAGATGAGAGAGAATTGTACAGAAAATAACATTTTATATGAATGATGTCTACATAACGCATTCATAGCATCCTACATAAACACTTCATAACATATTCATGAATGGTTAGTATCTGCAGAGAATGTTAGGGTATTATGGCCTTGTGAAATGCCTTCAAGAGGAAGTGAGTCCCATCACCATACTTGTGCAAGGTTGTCTTCATTAAAGCCAAATGATTGCACATAACATATACTGTATGTATGTATTGTAACACATCTGTAAATATTGTATGAATCACTTATGAATATTGCTTTGCATGTCACAATAAATATGCCATTGGCAATCATTTGGCTTTATTGAAGACAACCTTGCTCAAGTGTAGTGATGGGACCTACTGCCTCTTGAAGGTGTTTTATGGTGGCTTATGAGCTTTCCCTTCAGATGTTTAGTGACTAATGGGAAGAGAAAAATGAAAGACAAGTGCAAGACATTTGCACATTGCATATATGTATTTGCTGTATTTTAAAATCAGCCTAAAAAGGAGATAAGTTCAAGTTCAAGTTCAAGTAGGTTTTTATTGTCATTTCCCCATATACCTCGTATACATTGAAATGAAATGTCGTTTCTACAGGACCATGGTGCAACACGCAACGAAACAGCAGCAC
>JAOUQW010000009.1:5246081-5259296 GCA_028565825.1 Olivaichthys viedmensis
ACGAGTCTGCAAAAGCTCCCAGTTGCTGCTGCCTCCCCACTGTGTAGATGTGGATAATTTCAGAACGACACAAAGCAGATACCACAATACCACGGGCATGCTGGCTGCTTGCCTTTTAAGAGCCTTTTCATTTGTAATGAAAAATCACATATTAAAGGCTAATACTCTCTAAATGAAGATAATTAAATTTTCTCTGGTGATACAGCAACCACTTAGCTCAGCACAGCAGTGGGAGGTGAAGTAATGAAATAGATTAATCTAAACAGGGAGGGAGAAAGAGAAAGATGAGACCCGTTACATTCTTCATACTAATGGAAGATCAGTATCTCACTACTAATGTCGGTGAATTTTCGAAGACCCCACCGGCAGATAAGGCTTTCTGGATTTCAACTCACTAGTCTTAGCAGTGTTGGGTTTGTAATCCTGCAAGCTGGTGCATAGAAGTAATGAAGTCCTGCAGGCAAGAACAGATCTGAGTCTGCTCTTCTTCGCCTGAACTTTTCTTAATTGCATAAGTATCAAAAACTTGTGCAGTAAGTTAATGGAGTGTGGTTGTCTTGGTTCTGTCCAATAACACTTTCTGTTTCCCATCTAATGTGTACAATTAGAAGCTCTTTTAATCCATATCATGCACAGCTCTCTGAATTGGCATTTTATTCCTTCATGTAAGAAATTATTTCCTGATTGCTATAGTGAAACTCACTGTCATTGACAAGGTCATTGGATCTAGTTTACCCTGGCCTTTCTGCTTTTTTTCATGAGTGTAATTGTCTTATCTGTATTTGCAGTGGTTCTTTACTTCCTTTCTCCTATATATGGAGCCTAACACTAGTCTTTACCCTTTGTAACAGACAGTGACTCCATGTGGTCAGGATTCATATAAAAATACATAAAACCAAGACACATGTCAAATCCAGAGAGGGATCATTAAAATGCTAGGGATGACATGGGAAGTCTGATGGGAATGATTTCATTTATGTTGATTGACACACCAATAAGCACAAGGTGATGTACAGTATCGGTTGAGTTTATTTTGAACTGCTTCACTGCGTCTAAAATGACTTGGAAATGAGATTCACTACACAGCATACAAATATTAGTATTATTTTTGAGTCCCTGCAGTATAAAAAAAACACAGCAGAGAAGAGTGAGAGAAGAAAGTTAAATTGAGCAAGCCATGGAACCTTTGTATAGCCTTTTACCAATATTGCCTGCAATGTCGACTACCTTCAGAGTGTCAATAATCCAAAAACACTCTCTCTTCTGCTGTCCCTCTCTTATGGCTTCTTCATTGTACTTTAGCTGCATTATAAATAAATATCAATTATCCCAGCAATAATAATAATAATAATAATGATAATAATAATCTTCTTCAGGGCTGGTGCACTACACTGCAGTGGTTTAGTGATTTAAACAGGGCATGTCTACTGTAATGTGCCCTCAGCACTGGGAGGAGGAGTACAACACCTCTGGTGTGACATGACAAATCAGTGAGAGAGAGGAAAGCTCAACAGATACAGCTCACGCACTCCTCTCCACCAGGCCCAGGACTTTTTGTCTACTTAGAGATTGCGATTCGGTGCCAGTGCTGGGCAAGATTAAGCCGTGGATGTTTATAATACCAGGCAGGGAGCTCGCTCAAGCGTTGGGATGTTTTAAATCAGGCATGAAATTAATTTTTCAAACTCCTTTCAGGAGAGGTGCGTCTAATAAGAGCAATATGCATTGTATTTTAGATCTGTCTGGCCCGGAGCAATGCTGCAGGTTCTTTGGAGACGTTGCGCAATATATCTTTGTCACCTAGCGCCGCTGTCCTTGGAGTCACTGAACCATTCCAATCAAAATACGAGATACATTAACATGAAAAAAGGAGAAGCGCTATAGGTGCTACAGCATTGTGTAGGTTCCTGTAAATTTCACAAGGTGAGATTCATGAGGTTTGCTTTCTTTGAGGCAGAGCTCAAGATCACCTTTGCGCCATGAGATGGACTAACATTTCTTCTACTTAATTTCTGTTTTATTTCTTCATTTGTCTCTGGGCTGAATGTGCTGCAGGTTTCTTATTTGTTTCAGAACGTATATCCATTGTATTCTGTATATTATAAAACAGCTCTCGCTATTATCTGTGGTGTAATAACTGTGGGAGAGTGATTTGCTCTCACAGTGCTTATCTTTCTCTCAGCCCTGCACTTCCCACTGAGGAGGTCTTTTTAACACTAAAGTCACTTGCAGGATTTGAGTTACTACTTTAATAACTTTTGTTTTTTGGTGACCAGATCGTTTCTTTCTCCCTGAGCCAGTAGTTTGCTTTTTGAAGTGAGACGTTTTATTTGGTTTCAAGGCATTGTGGTGTTTTAATGAGTCTAATAAATTATACGCACTGCTCAGTATGTAAATATCAAATTCTAATTATACATGGCCTGAGTTTGAAATTGATTTTTTTTTTTCTTCATAAACACACCAAGTGCACTCTCATCAACACATACAGCGCTCTCAATAAATAGTGAAGTTAATTCAGGCCAGTAACTTGTGGATTGCAAAAGGATTAAGATCTTTAATTGAAAGCATATTGTAAAATTGGTTTGAAACCTCAGGCCATACTCATCACAACAACAGCAGAGCCAATGATGAAAATCAACACTGGCAGCAGCTGAAATCATACCTTCTTGTTACTAAACATTCTGTCCTTTAAGACCACCCATATAACCTGTGCTATTTCAATCTGTGTATAAGATGCATAGATATTGAGTTTTTTTAGGCCCAGTTAGCAAATGCAGACAGACAGAGAGAGCGGGAGACACAGGAAGAGAGACATGCAATATAGAAATAATTAAGATTTTTGCTGTCAAGTTTTTCTCTCGTACACAATCGTACCTTTTTAATGTTGTTTTTACAGCAGCACTGTTGTAGTGCAGAATTTTTCATGGAGATCCGAGTAAAATAAACATAAACCATCACATAATATGACTCTATAAGGACCTATATACAGTATGTGTGCCTATTTCCTGTTTATGTCTGTTTCTTAGACTTTTAGTACTGTATTTGTTTGGACAACATGCACATTGGATGTATGCATAAGAAAATATTTACACTGTGTTTTCAGTTTAGGTGTGTTTGAAGTCAAAGATGCACATGGGAGATAGCTGTGAACACACATTACACATTCTCACGCTCCTTTCTTCTGTGTCTTTAAAAGAGATTGCTGCTTTGGGTTGTCTTGCTGGCTCATTCAATTACATTTACATTTTATTCATTTAGCATATGCTTTTACCCCAAGCGACTTACAAGTGAGGCAGAATATAAACCATCCACATAGCTGAGCAGTTGAGGGTCAAGAGTCTTGCTTAAGGGCCTAATAGTGGCTTCTTGGCAATCCTCGGATTTGATCTCACAACCTCCTGGATTTAGAACAGAACTTTAAGCAATGAGCTAGCACTGACAATTCATTTATTTATCTCAACTGAGGTGATATTCATTTGCACCGTGTCTTATAAGTAATATATAAGCGAATAAAAGATGAAAATGTAAGAAATTAGTGTATTTTAACCACAATTAAGCCTCTGTCTTTCTGTTTTGTTTCAGGTAAGTGATCCAAAACTACAACATTTCAGCATACAACTACAGCGTGAATTGGAAAGGGCTTGAATGGATATTTCTGCGATTGCACTTATCTGATGGCTAAGTAACACCACTTTTGATTTGCCATTTGAGTTATAGCGCTCGTTCAGAGGAATCCCAAATTGCTTCTAATTAATTTATAAGGTGCCATTTGTGCTATAGCTGCTTCAAATGGCGCAGACATTGTGACCTGCATCTCTGAATGCATTCAATTAAAAGTAGTTTGTCTTCAGTCTCAGGTGCTTGCTATTTGTGTGGGGCTGCAGCATTACACAACGCTCTAGAGAAGCTGTACAAATTGCTTCATTAATTATTAGTAGATTTGGAATGTGTTCATCAAGCGGGATTTATGATCAGTTAACATTCTCCTCTACTGGGAAGTCTGGCATGAGCGTCTGGCAACCCAGCGGCTCTGCGGAAGGAATACATCACCCAGACAAGCCGGCAATAAAACAGTGTTATTAAGGAAGGGCCAACTGTTGAGGCAAAGCCGGGCTACCGTCCACCCATCCGTCTCTTATTGTCTAATAGAGAGCAAATCGCCCATCGGCTTCCCATTGGGAAAGAGACCCACTGTTCATGTTACTCTGATTAAACCTCAGAGGCAGGAGTAAAGTGCACATGGCAATTATCTCAACACAAAATTAGCTCACTAAATACTCAGAGTCCCGTTGCTGTGGATTATTGAGAAAACATGATAAAAGAGATAATTTTAAGAAGGCACTTGTGGACTAATGTAATATCCCCCTATATTTCATCAGCCTATAAGTGCCATTGCAAAATGATTCCTTTTATCATGTTTTCTCAATAATCTGCAGCAGCAGGACTGTGTCATTAACTTTAACAATTAACAGCCTTAACACACTCACTCAAAAGTTGAGTGCTCATGGTAGGTTGCTTGTTTGGTTGTTTTCTAATAAACACATATTATTCAAGTGCTGCACTGATTAGCCTGAATAATTAGAATTGCAGAATACCGCAGGTCGACAGCTGCATAACACTGTTAGAAATAAAAGCAACCAAAGGTAAAACACCATGCAAACTCTGGTGTATAGTGTTGCCGTTAAAACAGAACTGTAGTGGGTCTCATGTGTATAAATGTTAATCCCTTAAAATCTCTGCTCATTATTCAGTTATTCATTTAAAGAATATTCTGCAGTAACTACTATGAATTATTCAGCTGTGCAAATGTGTTTTCTGAATTTGTTGTTGTGAGAAAGGCCATTGCTATGGTTTTATTATTTTAAAGACTGTGCCACTTCAGACATTTTTAAAAGTGATATATAGTATTTAAATCCAGAAATTGAAGTATTTGAATCTGGCACGATGCTAGATTTCTCACCTCGTGGTAATCATTCAGGCCAAACAATATTCAAGGACAATATGATAACACAACCTCACATATTCACAAGAATAGTGGAATTACTAGAAGTTGTTTTTTAAAATGGTAAACTAATTGAGAAATAATATAGTGCAACCCCATAAAACTGCAGTGCCTGTCTGATGTGACTGAGTATCCTGAAACTCGGTCCTTTTTAAAACATCTTCTCTGAACCCAATCGAACATATCCCATTGTTTAAAACGTTAAGGCTAATTTTGTACTCATTTATAGTGGTTTCATCAGAAACTTGGCATCTGCCTTTGGTGAAACACAGAGGCGAACAGGGTCTACAGGGGATTGCGTCTTGTAGATGCGTTTGCGTTAATGAATATGCAATTTGAGGTGTTTCTACCTAAAGATGCAAAATACAGGGCGGAGTCAATGCAATGACACTTTCTCACCTCCAATGCCAACAGCATTTAAAGAGCCTTTGAAAAGGTTTTCATTCACATATACCTTATTAACATATACCTTATAGTTTTTTCTATGCTCATCACCTTTAATCAGCGTTATATCTGAGATTCTGTTTCACTTTACTTTTCCGGGAGTCTCTGTGAGATCCAAACTTGCTGCGGCTATCGAGAAGAATTAGGACGCTCAAAAACTTAATTTAGATATTGTTTTACTTTGCATGTGACGTCATTCACGCAATTATTCTTTGTAAATCACCCGCAACACGACCACTAACTGCACACGCAATTTATCCCATTGCACATGTAAATTAGTACCGGTTATTTGGGATCTTCGTAAATTAGGGCCAGCGACTTCTAAGAGAGCACTACCAAACATCAGAGTTCATAAAGAATGCATAGCAAACATACGATTGTAGAAGTACTAATAAATAAACGAAAGAATGAATGACAGCTCAGTTGCAGCTACCTTTTAAATAACTTAACAATAATGGGTTTTCCATTAATCTGTTTTTAATGCAGATGTTGAATTTGCGCATAAGAAAAACTGAACAATTTTTTTTTTTATTATTAGGATTTAAAAAAAGCCTAAATATTGCCCAAAATGTTTTTATACCTGGCCAAGATAAAAGCAGTTTGTATATCTATAAAGAATATATGCGAACAAGGGTGATTTTATTCATAAATAATGATGTAACAAGTATATGCTCCAGTATTGCCATAGCTAAGTCCAAAACCACATACCACATATATAAACAATATGTCAAAATAGTTCACTACCTCAGGTAACTCTGGTAAACTATAACATTTTGAATTTTATTACAGTAGTAAGAGGTTGTCATGCAAACTGGGGTGTCATACTGTTTTGACAGAGGATATATTATTTAGTACAGTATTTCTGTGTAGTTTTTGTTTCTTTATGTCCTCTTCAGGATGTTAACAGCATAACAGCATTAACCGTTAATATGCTGGAAACAAAAAGTCTTTTTTTCTTCCTGTTTTTCTTTTCTTTTTCTTTTTTTCTTTTGTATAAATTTTAAAACATACCTAGTACAGAGATTAAGTGCGTGTGTGATGAATTCACGATGAAATGTAGTTTCGGTTGACTTTATGGCACTTTTATAATATAAGCATAACAGTTGTGCAATAATGCACATACACAGCTATTTATTCAAAAATCATTTAATTGCTGTTTGCCTTTTATATTGCAAAAAAACCCAACAACATTTAAATGGAAAACATAGCACAAATAATAACTTAAATATGTAAAACCTAATACTGAAATACACAAATAGGTTACTGGACAATAAACGATGACTATAACAAAAACTATGGAAATAAATGTCCTTTTCTCTACTAATGTACTAAATCCTCTCATCAGCAACACGTTTAAGTAATAATGGCTAAGTTTTTCTCTTTAGTGATCAGCACCACGGAGTCATTTGTCTCTTATAGGTGTTGTGCAGGTACTGCATGGCTACTGTATCTACATGAACTGGCACTCAGTATGTGAGTCATTCGTGTCTACGGCCCTTTCAGATGCATTGCAATATTCAGGCTCAGTTTTTTTGTCTGCCTTTTGTTTGTTTGTAGATAGTAATACTCAATTTTGTGGTTGTAACAACAGCCCCTTGGCGGTAAATTGTATTACACCAAAACCACCACACTATCAGCAAATCTCAGTTCCGCTAACAAGCCATCAGCAAATCCCCACACATCATCAGTTAGCGCACAGAGCCAAATTCATAAATAACGACTATACAAAAAAGCAAATGCTCGAAATTGGGAAATTGACATTCAGATCAATCACGCCTTTACCGAAGCCCCTTTGTTGCCCCTTCTGCTTGACTTCTCAATGATATCTGTATAGGGCGAGGATTGAAGGGCTTGCCTTTTTTCCTGAAGAATTGAGCGCCCTCCGGGCCTCTCGCTAGCCCACAGCCTCACTGGAGCAGCCGGCCGACATAATTGACTTCAGTTTTCAAGGGCGTTGAGAGGGCGAGTCATTAGCGAGGACGCTTTCTCTCCTGTGGGCTTATCAGCTGATGGATTGAGCTCGCAGCACACAACTCAATCAGAGCACCGGCAGGGTGTGGGGCTGAATCAGAGAGTCAGCATGTCACACTCCACACACCAGACACACCCATAACCACGTCTGCTAAACAAACACACAATACCAACCGTTCTCTCATTCTCAAGTCTATTCTGTTATTCAGCTCTTGATCAATATTCACCTATTCAGTTTCTGTGGTTGTTCTGTTCAGCTTCTGCTCTGAATAACTGTTTGCCTCTGTACAGCCGCTCGCTTATTCTGGTTTCTGGTGATGTTTCCATCCACCTGTTTTTATGCTAATTCATGCATATGAAAACCTGAATGGAAATTCAAAAAAGGGCTAAATAAATTAATAAAAAAAAGTTTTATGCTTGGTTGAGGTAGGGAAATTGGCATACGGATAAAGAGAAGAGGCAACAAAAAGTGATGAAAACTTTTCAAATATAGCCATTTGTGAATCATTCTCTTCATGAATGTGTTTGACTCTGTTATTTTATTCTGTTACTCCTGCTTCAGGGTATTCACATAACAGTAGTTGATGGAAAACACAGTTTCCCATTTCTCATTCCCCTTTGCTGACTTTGTCTGGACATTTGCTTAAAATGAGCTGTTTTATTGTTAAGTTTGCTATACCTGATCTGTTATTATGTACTTTACAACTGTTTTTCATTCATGTCTCCTTAAAGCTCAATGGGGACCCCGTGTTTTGCACTTTTTTCTCTCTCCCTATTCTAACACACCTGATTTGGTTAATTACTAAGTAATATCGGAGCTAAGTCAGGCTAGCTGTAGCAGGAAAAATTGCGGCACAGCAGCTCTAGGGACTAGGACCCCCCGCTACAGCTGTTCTGTTATTCTGCTCTCTGGAACTGTGGTGTTTTTAGCTCTCTGAAGTTCTGCAGCTCGGGACAGGGACTACATTTAAACAGCGGGTGTGAAATAGACCGCTTGCTTAGTGTACACATAATTAATTAGCAGTGTTAGAGAATTGTGTCTATTGAGAAAAGAATAACAAAAGCAAGACCTTAAGGTCTTTTCATCAGTGTTCAGGGCAACCGTAAACATATGCAATTTATTCTACTCATTCACTGAACTAATAACGTTCCACTTAATCACATCCGCTAACTGCCGGCTGAGTTTTACAGAAATGAACACTTCCTCAACTTGCTTTCTAATATTCAGGTACATTTGGGTGGATGACAAAAACAAAGGTGGCTTTCTGAGGGAATCATAAGCATTGTTGGTGAAGCAATATCCTTTCCCACAATCACTTTTTCAAAACAGCATGCTTCATTTACCACCATATGCAATATGAAATAATGCTGTGCATGATTGATAATAATTATGAGTTTAATTAGCACCTAACTGAGCACGTTCTCCCTTTACACTGTCAGAGAGGGCTGAATATGAGGCCATGCCATACTGATTGATTTCCTCACAGAAATACAGAATAAGTAAAACTCTTACTTTTTCAGGCAGCATTATCATTCACCTGACAGCAGAGCTGCCAGACAGACTGGGCTCTGTTATCGTGATGGCCTCCGCATACACCTAATCATTTTGCATTAAGGGGAGTTCATATAGGCAACGGAAGAAGTGCTCTATAAGACTGCGTGACAAGAATGTTAGTGGTCTGTTGTGGAGGTACAACAAAGTTGGCTAATCGGCAAGTGAGCTAGCTGAAACGCATATTACTATGACTGTCTGCTAACCATTTCATAGATGATGGTAATATCTAGTCATTTGCTTTCTTGCACCACCATAGAACTCTTTATGTATGTTCAGATTATGACAACAGCAAATGATTTATGCCTTTTTGGTGGAGTTTTCTCATGATCCTGCTGTTAATGCTTAGCATCTGTTTGTATTTTCCTTTGCATAATTTCCTGTGAGGGATAGACATATCATTGGAGATTAATATGTAAAGGTGTTGTTCTTATTAGACCACAAGCATTAAAGCCAGCATTCTACAAGTAAATTACAATTTTAGAGAATTTTGTTTTAAATCTCTACATTTTGTTTCAAGACCTCTACATAGAACCGCTTTTTGGCACAAAATGAAGGTTTGGTTAGTGAATTAGCTCATGAGTAAAGGATGAACTCCGAGGTTTACAAATTTCCCTGGGTACTTTGTGTGAATCTAGGACAAGGAGAAGCAGACTCAAGGCTGATGGGAAATGTTGATGTAAATGTCAATTCTGTATTACAGCAGTGGCATACACAAAAATGACAAAAATGTTGATTACTGGGCTTCTTTCATAACGCCATCCTGTTTCCGCCTTTTCAGGTTTTAATGGCATTGAAATGCCATTCTTTTGGCTGTGTGGAAATGCTTCCCTATGTTTAATTGCTTCATCAATGCTGTGAGAAAGTGCATTCTTCATGAGTATGTGTGTGTGTGAAGAAATTCTGAAATTACTTGTATTAGCTCTTTCTGGAACTCTGTGTGAAAGTGCAGAGAGGGTTTAAAGGTCTGAGAGAGTTGTAGCTTAGGGAGCATTCAAGGACTTAAGATGCCTCATTTTCGAGGCACGAGCCGATGTCTGTGTGTGGTCAGGTTTGTGTGTGTGTGTGCATTTAATGAATGCGTAGGAGTACACAGCAGTTGTGCAACCTGTTTCATACCACATCTCATGCTGTGAATAATAACTAATCAATATCTTTCAGAAGTTCCATTGTACTATATGTGTAGTCCATTCATACAATGAGGACAGGGGATAGTAATGGATTGCCACAACACAATTTGGAATGTTCTACATGCTAATATTAAACCCACCAGTGAGCCCAAACTTCAACCAGACTCTTTGTTTTACTTGAGTCCACACGTGCTTATAAATATGGATGCAATATTTCACACATACATGCCCAAATAACTTTGCTTTCACACTTTTATGGACTAATCCACTTCATCTAAGCCCACAGTGTTATACTAGAAATGGGCAATTGTTTTGCATGTTGAAGCAACAAATATGTAGGTAAACACAGCTGAGCAGTTGGAAGTTTGTTCACTCAGCGCTTACAATGCCACATATTACTTTCTCTCGCTTGTTGATTTCTGTGTAGAGGTTTTGTAAGTTCTCAAGAATACGGCAAAAGTGGTTCAATGTTCTTGCTTCATTGTGCTAGAAGTTTCAGCCATAGTTGTTGCATATGACTAGAAAAGAGTCTTAAAGCTCTATATTGTGCAGGCACAAGTTAATTTGCTGAAGTAATATGGCATATCGATAATTTGGTTGCACGTAAGCCAATTATTTTATACATCTACACTCAGTTAGAGTAAACGCACCTATTAAGCTCATGTACCCGTTAAGCACACTAATGTCCTCTGTCTTAAATTGCACAAAGAAATTTAATTTTTTCTGCTACTTGATGTCTTAACCAATTTATGTGATTGTTATTACTTACTGTACTTCCTATTACTTTGAGCCAATAAGACATATTGAGATATGGTTATACATGTGCTCATACTCACTGTCACAGTGCAGACGGGAATGGACACAAGCACAAAGCCACTTAACAACATTTATTAAACACTAAACTATACATCAAACATAAACAAAACAAACACAAAGCTTACAAACATCATGACACTGACAACCGACCACAAACAAGACTGGAACACGAGAGCTTTAAATACAATGACTAATCAGGGTAGACAAACTGGAAACAGGTGGGTACAATTAACATGACACAACAGGGCGGACACTGAACAAACATAAACAAAGCCGTGTATTAAAGGTATTTAAGATACACTTTTAAGATATTTGAATCTTAATTTGGGGTAAGTGACACTACGTATAACAAATATAAGAGATTAATATGCAAAACTATAAATAGTATAACTGGAAAGTAGGATTTGAGAAATAGTTACAGCTAAATGAAAAACCTGTTTTAGAGACATAGCAAAGGCGCTACGGTACGTAGTTAGCATGCCAGCCATAGAAGATGGTGTGCTACACCAATATATTACATCTGTTACTGGCTAGTATTTTAAAATGCATTTAATCGTAAATTTCCAGTTAACTGATATTCAATAGTTGTAGATTGCTGTAACTTTTATTTTATTTTATTGGTAATTGTAAGGTGAGCTTAAAGGGTACAGTACTGAAATAAATACAAACTACTTGCAAGTGCTTAAGGCTACATATAGGTGTAGTCACTGATTGACTATATGATTACACTAATTTGTATGATTGTAAGACACCTGCGGTAAATGAAATGCCAAACTGAATTAATGATTTATTAGCCTTGTTTTTATATTTATATGTTTGGTATTATTGAAGGTTTATCTTTAACAAAATGCATAGAAAGTAGCTGGAAATCGTTCGCCCTATCGTCTGGAGATCGCTAGTTCGAGCCTTGACGATGCCACAGCCATCCGTGGCCGCGAGTCCAAGAGAGCGTAATTGGCCCTGCTCTCTGGGATGTCATTACACTTTCTCTCCTGTCAATCAGAGCGACACTAGCCAATCGTGGGCGTCTGTGAGCTCATGCATATGGAAGAGGGCAGTTGGCGCTTTCCTCCGAGCGTGCGGGACGTTGGCTTCACATGTCTCGGAGGAAACAAGTGCTAGCCCTCACCCTCCCCGGTTGACGGCTGTTGTGCGATAGGAGAGAGAATTAGCTAGTGTGGGTGGGAATTGGCGATGACTAAATTGGGAAAAAAATTTGTGGTAAAATGTTGTTGTTTTTTAAAGAAAAAAAGAAAGTGGCTGCAAAAATGTTTTATGTTTGACTAGTTAGTGGCTATAGTTAATGACTATAGTAGTGGCTATAGTTTGTATGATTACAAAAGCTATCTACACCCTGCGATAAATTACTTATTTGTAACTGCTTGATATTTGTTATTGGCAGTTCATCTTTGATAGAAATGAATGCAAATTACTTTGTAAATATGTTTTTATTATAAGCAATTTTTTTTCTCTCCAACAAACACGTGTAGCGAGCTTATTTGGAACAGGTATGGGCTTAAAGGGTACAAAATGTACCCAATAAGCACAGCCAGACATTTCCCATTAAAACATTTAGATTTTCATTTTAAATTGTGAAAGCAGTTAAATTAAGTTATGTTATTTCATATACAAGATTAAATAAATACATTTAACATTACTCCCTCTACTGAAAGTCTTATTCTCTTTAAAATATGTAAATGTAGATGTTGGTGAGCTTAATAGATACGTCTACCCTAGTTATAAGAACAAGAGGCGTGCTATGAAATGAGACCGTGCCAAGACTATAGTGACAGTAAACAAAGTGTGTGGTGTTTTACCCCAAGTGCTGTATACATTTTAACACCCACCTGCCGATGACCTCCTTGGGCTCGTACTTCTGATGGAACTCTTTGGCTCCCACCCAGTCGGGGAGTTCATCTCCCAGCATAAGATCACGGGTCATGGCCACAACCTGTGGGGGCGAAGTTCAAACTCAGCCAAGCAACTTGCTCTCCTAGAAAAGAAAAGAAAAGAAAAAGTTCCTCAAGGGTTATTTAGATGGTTAGCGGTTTTATTTCTAATAAGAACTTTAAGGGCTCAATATCACTTGGACCTCTCTCTCTCTCGTAGAGTTCTACACAACACCTTTAAAGAATTAAGATAGAACGCTTCTTTATTGTCACATATACATATACAAGTACAGTGAAATTGATTCTTCGCATATCGGTAAGCTGGGGTCAGAGTGAAGGGTCAGCCATGATACAGCGCCCCTGGAGCAGGGAGGGTTAAGGGCCTCGCTCAAGGGCCCAACAGTGGCAGCT
>JAOUQW010000009.1:5316522-5327337 GCA_028565825.1 Olivaichthys viedmensis
CCCAGCTTACCAACATGCTGGGATATGTGAAGAATCAATTTCACTGTACTGTACTTGTATATGTGACAATAAAGGTCACATCATACTTAAAATGATAGTTAATTATGAAACATAAGTATTATTGACTTTAAGGGGGGTTTTGAGAACGAGTATTTGGGTACTCGTTCGGAAACACCATATAGGGAAAGGATCTAGTGCCTACTGTTGTTGTTTTTTTGTTGCTGTTCTTGGTATTGAGAAGAGACCTGCATCTAGGGACCAGAGAGGGTGCAGATTAAAAGATGCTAGGAGATAAATACTAAATACTAGGAAGCTAAGCGGTTTATAGCTTTGTATGTCAATAGCAAAATGTAAAAAAAAATTGAGATGTTCCATATGAATGAGTGACTGGAGAGATCACATGCAAAGATGAAATATCTTTTTGTGCTTTGTGCACAAGTCTCTAAATTTTGATTTCTATCTAAATTAACAAATGTAAAAGTTTGTTTTAACAACTAGCAAGAAAACACTTTCAAAGTTGAATTTTACTTTATAAACTTGGAATGTTCTTTAACTAAGTAATGCCCAAATGCTACAGTTCTGAGTCATGTGTTGTATATTTGGCCAATATCTACAGCAATTACTGAAGTCCTGAGGAATGGGACAGAAAAGTTAATTGCCAAAAAAATCAAGAGTCTGCTCATTTTTGCTGGGAATGGATGAATGAGATTTGGCACCCAGATGATAAACAATATTTCTTTATTCTGGGCTTTAATCCTGGAATGAGAGTTTTTTTGCTGACAGAGTTTCTACTTTGCCAGGCTGTTAGCTGCAACAGCAGATATTTGCAAGGTATATTTGACGAATGCACTGTTTAGCAAAATGTTGCCACCTATTGGACATGCGTATTTTCTTTAATACAGTTACATGACTTCACTTTGATCATATCAATGTGACTCTGATGAAGGTCGATCCTGCTTCTGTGCGTGTACGTCTGTGTGTGTGAGTGACAAAAAAAGAAAAAAGGAAGAAAAAAAAAAACTCCCGAACAGCTGTTACTGTCATACACTGGAAATGACGAAAACCCCTGACTAACGAGAGACTCGTGGACCTGATCCAGGAGAAATCAATTCTTTATGTGGAATATTTTTAGCAATTATCACTCAATAAGAGAAAGAGGGAGAGAGAGAGAGAGAGAGAGAGAGAGAGAGAAAGAGAGAGGGAGGGGGTGAGAGTGAGATAGAAAGCAAGAGAGATAGACCATAGGGAAGCAGTCCGATTTATGGTGCATTTCTTTTCTAGATGGCCTTAAGACTAAAACAGCTCACAGCCCAGGTGATGTATAATTTAACTCTGCTGTTCTTCACCTTGAATTGACTTTGTTTTTCAACTTGATTGTTCCAGCATAGACCTGGCCTGCACTTTTTTTTTTTTTTAAATTGAACATCATGTGGCCTCAGTCGCCCTTCTCTCACTTCGAGAGGTAGCAAGCTAAGAGAAAGGCATGAAATAGGTCAAGGTTGTGAAAAGTGGTTTGCTTTAACATACTGTAAGATTCTTTTATTCCTTGCCTCCAACTTTTTCCTCAGCGCTCGGCTAAATATGCAGAGAAGAGTAAGTGGACCATTACTTTAAAGATTATTAGTTAGGTTTGCAGAAAGGTGCCATATGATGCAATTAAGCAACCACCATCTGCAGGACCACAACGGTAAAAATCTTTCTGACAAATGTTCCAAATAAAATTATTTTCCTGAAACCTTGACCTCAGACTTTTTTTCTGCATATATTTCAGCATGTGTAGCTTAGGCTAACTGTAGCCTAAGAAATAAGCATAGTGATAAACAACATTATTTTGATTTGACCATAGATAAATGGTGATCAACACAAAGTTACAAGTGATCTTAGAAAAACCAGGAGCTATGGTGGCAAACCATTGGGCAAACCATTATGGCAAGCCATTTGCAATATTTTGAATGTGAAAACGCCTACACAGTGCATATTTAACCTTATGTTCTGTTCACTACTGCGCTATGAATTCCCCACTAATTCAGGCCATATCTTTTGATACCTGTTTTTGTAGCTGTAAAACTTATTTTAAATTACCCAATGTGTTTTTTTCTTAGTGATATAAACAATATTTGTGAAAATAGACACACAAACCCATACACATCCTTGTCCTAATAGTAGGTGTGTGAGCACAGATAGCGGTTATGTGACAAGGACTAAAATTAACGTTTTATTTTATTTAATAAGACATTTTATTACATATCAGTAATATGGTAATTTTTAAATGGGTCATTTTGACACAGAACCTAATGCAGTTTTATTTCTTTGCTGCTGCTTGGTTTAGTGGAATGTATAGAAGTGCAGCAGCGGCATATAGTGAACTTCACCTGCTGTATGTCTCTGTTCTGTATTTTTGGTCATCGGGGGGAAAGTAGATCATGCGTGAGCGTGGTGCGTTGCAGGATATTTTATGCACCGTGGTGGGATATTTATATTCCCATTTGAAATGGATCTCCTGCAGAGCGAAAAGAAAAGCATGTGCTGCTTTTTCGAAGCACTTTATGGGGCCATGTGCATGCAGGAAACTTTTTCAGTGTTTTTTTTTTTTTTTTTCAAATTTTATGATTGGCAAAATTGCATAATTGCTTGCCCTGTAATGGTGTAACACATTCTAAAGTTGTCACTTGTCAATGTGTGTTTTCTTTCTAAAATGCTGCGGTCTTTGATGTGAGCTGAGACAGTAATGTGTGTTTGGAATGAATGGCTGCCACGGTGCTCAATAGCACGGCTGACAGCGCTGAGTGGCGATTGGACATGTAATGCAAATAGGAGCGCAGCAGAGCTTGTGTGTCTCTCTCTTTCTCTCTCTCTCTCTCTCTCTCTCTCACACCCCTCTCTCTCTCTCTCTCTTTCTCCCTGTATCAGTTCTCGACAGCTAAGGATTTTGTGTGTGTGTGTGCCAGCAGTATGGACCCCTGTCCGGAATGTTGGTCAGACATCAGAGAGCGGTCGTCACTGCAGGCTGCAGCCTCGTATGTAGGCCATTCAATGCCGTTACAGATGTCAGATGACATCACATGTGCCAGGCAGAGATACAGACACTGCTCTTGATCACGAATCCTCACTATTTCAATGAGAAATATGCAATACTGTAGGTTTTGCGATACTGTAGCTATTAACCTTCCTGTTCTGTTCACTACTTATCTATAGATGTCATACTGTATTGGCCCAGGCAATGTCTTTTAGTTTTATTAGTTCATTTTAATAAAATCATTAATATACAGTATATATATATATATTTTTTTTAATGAATAGAACATAGCACTTATGGTCATGATTTAATTATTTGCTGTATTATGTGCATGTGGATATAATGGAGCCCCCCCCCCCCCCAAATATTAAGCCCAGAACAGAAGTAAATTCATATAAATTCTCCATACATAATCTGTTTTGATTATAGACTAGCTTATCTCTGTTTAGGAAAATAACTGAATCGCCTTAGATACCATAGAGAGTAGACTGTAGCTCATTTCACTGTTCTAAAACATATGTAAGATGGCAGGAGTAGACTTGATTTGCTGGTACCTCATGCCACAAAACCTGCTTTAGAAACCGGGCCCTTGAAAAGGAACAGTGTCCTTTTTACCAATCTACCACATCCCCGTAAATAAAGAGGTTACCCTGAAGCAGTGCAGTCGCTTACAGTAATGGTGTGTATCTAATACTCTTTGCAGCAGGCACATCTCCTCTCTCTTTCATTAGGAGCATCATTACAGCCACTTCTCTCCAAAAAGCAGCTGAGCTGACTGCAAGGCCTGGCTATAAAGCAGGAGAGCTGCTTTCACCAGCACCAGTTCAGCTCAGCTCTGGTTCGCTGCCCTTTTTCTCTGCCTTTTAGTTCAGAAATGCAGGGCTTTACATGTCCCACAATATCCTGCATGTGCAGCAAGGCAGAAAGGACTCAGAGACAGAATAACATGCCTGTCCTTCAGGGACTGATGGAGGTGATGGATTGAACTCTTTTGGCAGATAAATCAAACAGACAATAAAAACTGACTTGACTTATATGTGGCAGTGAAGGTTATTAGTATTTTATATGAGCAAACATCATTTGATCCAGATATTAAACACAAAGATCTTCAATTAACAATTATTTCTATAATCGATTTATCGATCAACTATCATTCGAATCATCAGCTAATCGAATTAATATTTCCCTGTTTTAATAACAAAAACAAATGTAGCTAATTACAAATTTAACAAATAACTAATCTGACAAATCACAAGAAACAATAACTGTTACATTCAATAAATGTAGCTAGTCTACAGAGTTGAAAAAATAAAATGCATCCTTAAACATAAAATAAAATAAAAACACTAAAATATCGAAGGTGTAAACAAGCACATTATAATACTTAAATGATGCAAATGAATGTGGAACAATGTACTTTTTTCACACTAAGAGCCTTTTTGAGAGAAGCTAAAACACACTTGAAGGTGGGCTAATTGCTAAATTAGGACTAAGTGCTAAAGACCAAACAGGAAATTATGATTGCTAACAGTAGCATCACTCTGAATCTAGAAGGAATCCAGGTAGAAGTGGCAATATCTTCACCAGTGCTATTAAAGTAGCACAAATCTTTTTTTTAAAAATAAAAAATAAAGCATAGCTTCACATTTTACCTATTTTTTCCAAATATTTAGTTATAGCCAATGCATAGTTTCAAACTAAATCTCTCCTACAGAAAGCATAGTAGTATTTTGCACAGTAAAGGGTTTTTGCTGTAAACGATGCGTCAGCGATGAAAATCCCAAAAATCAGCGGCGTTGATTTTGTTGACTAATGGTCATGCATACAGCCCTGGGGAGAACAAATATATAATTTCAGACCAAAAAGGCTTTTTCTACAAATGAGTGCAATTTTGTTCAAGGCTGCTCATAAAATGTCTCCAAATTGATTCTTCGTTATGCTTTTGGGTATATAGATATTAAATATCATGCTTAAAGCCTACATTATAAGTATAAGGAACATAATTTTATTGAGTCGACATATACAATTTTTTTTATCTGTATCCTCAAAGTCCCAACACGATCTCAGTGCATCTGTGCAGAGAGTTTCTATTTCTTCTCTCCCCTTCCGTTTAAATGAATCATGCCTGCCAGCTCTGCAGGATCCCCTGCTCCTTTAAAAACAAAGGTGACACCCTCAGGAAGGCAATGTTAACATCCGCTCTGACAGCCTCATCGTGCCAGTGGGTGCGTGTGTGTGTGTGTGACTCGGTGAGTATCTTCGAGCCTGATGAGACTGTAGATCATGCCGTCTCCAGTCTGATCAATTCCCACCGACCTGATATTCTCTGGGCCAGACTCTTCCCTTTTCTTATCTAGCAAAGGCATTGGAGCAAAACTGCTGGAGCTGACCCTATAGCTCAACACAGACATTAAATCAGCCCCAAAATACTTTTCTCTCTTTGAAACATAGTGGATGTTTAGAGCAGCAGCATGTCCAAGAATTTCTTTTTGGCCAAGGTATAATGTAGTATTGGACTCGTGCTACGTCTCTATGGCTTAGTGGTTTTTCAATGGTCAACATACTGGGTGCAGCTAATGATGCCACACTGATTGTTTTAGTTCAGTTGATTGAATTATCGATTAATTCCATTACTTATTTGCATTCTAATCTGCTATTCAACCAGGCATGTGCTACATCACACGTGTTGTTAATTTGCTAATCCATTTAAGCCTGGTGTAATCAGGTAATACCCTCCTTATCACAAGCTAATGCTCAATTGTAGGGGTAACCTCTAATGAATGTAGGTTGGAGGAAGAAAAGAACATATAAGCACAATATATTTCTCTCTAATGTGTTTCCTTTTATTGACAGCTGTCACCGGAGCTGTGCATGCTTCTATGTAAGTGCATAGAAGCCGAAACATCTGGTTGGACGATAACAGTGCTCTCAATTCCCATAGCATAATTGCGAGCTATTGCAGTTTTTTTGATGGTGTTTTGGGAAGCTGTTGATTTGCCGCACAGTCTGTTGGAGAGATGACAAGCATTTCTCTTATAAATCAGCTTCATTTCGGACTCCGCTGAAGTCTAGCTGATTTATAACGACCCAGCAATTATCCACCTGTCAATTCTGTTTGTTGAGGAAACCTGCTGGTTTAAAGCACAACCACTTCAAATTGCTTGGGGATATTTTAATTGGCATGGTCTGCCCACTGCAGCGTTTTAAGTGCTGTTATTTTCTAGTGACAACAGACAGCGTGCGGCCCCTTGTTTCCCGTGACACACGTGTAGCACAGACCATAGTGCAGTGTAACGTGTTAAGCACCCAGGCACTACACATATCGTCCACAAATCTTCAAGGTTGTATCCTAATGGCTGCTTTGTGCATCACCATAAAGCAGATTCTGTAGGTCGGGTCATCTGACAAGGCCCCGAAGCGAAGATCATACACAGTTCTGGTCATGCAAAATTAGATATTCATATCCTTGTTGTCAGGGACAGAGCTACAAAGTACGGGGACAAACCAAGCCACAAGTGCCTGTAGCTGCAGAATGCATAGTTTCCTTTTTCTATTACACATTTTGGCCATGAGTTCTCAAGAGAAGATGAATGTGTGTAGATTAAATAATAAGATTTTCTTTGTTGTCTGTGTGGTGTTTAAAAAATTTTTTTTTTTAGGTTTAGCCTCACAGCAAGATTTTGAGTTGTGTCTGATTCAGCAAAAGTTTCACTGGTTATAAATCAAGGTGGTTATTAATCATGTTCATATGTTCCCACTCATAAAGCAATGGATGTGTTCATTATTTTACTTTAGGTTTCTAAGGGCACTATGGCCATTTGTGAATCTAGGCTGCTAATGGCTTAAAAAATGTATGTAAATGAATTAATGTAAATTAGCGTATCATATTTCTATTATTTCCATACAGTACATTTCAAGGTGTTTCCATATTGCTGGTGTAGTAAGACTATAGATTTGCCATTTTTAATAAATTTGCTGATACTCTTAAAGTGAATTCATTTTAAAGCAACATCAGACTCAGTATCTAGAACTACACACAAAGAATATAGATGATGGCAATTTCCTTTTACAGACTTGTTCACTTTTAATAAAACCGTTGTCGCTGTGTCTGCACTTCCAAGAGCTGTCATGTCGAAACAAAAAATTTCAAAACGCGCTGCTTTGTCCCGGAAGTGCGGACGCAGCAACAACAATTTTATTAAAAAAAACAAAACAGAGTGAGGCCAGTCAAGGAGATCTCTAGCATTTGTCTAAAGCTCTAGTTACTGAGTCTGATGTTGTTTTAGAGTGAATTCACTTTAATTTATTAAAAATGGCAAATCTATAGTCTTACTACACCAGCACTTAAATTGTGGTTAAATTTATTATATTTTAAAGTGAATGGTTTTATTTGTGCTTCCCGAAAACTATTAATACAATTTCGGCAGGAAAACTGAAGCAGATGAGTGTAGTAGTCTTGTAGAAGTGTTCTGTGATTGGGCAGTTACTGAGATGACCAGCATTTTAAGACGTTCTGGGTTTTCGGCATTTTGCTCAAGAGGAAGAAGAGAGAATGTAAAGAAAAAATGAGAAATGATTGGAAGAATTTAATCAGAACCTTGATAAAGCATCTACAACATGTGCTCAAAAAACTGTATTTACTTTGTCAGAGGCTTTGGCCTGATGTTCACACAAACATAGCATTACGGTGGACAGAATTAGCCAATTAGCATCACAGACACAACACATGTAATATGTTGGATTAAAAACAGCATCATCTAGCCAGCATAAACTTCAGTGCTCCTCAGCATTTTTGCCTCACGCTGGCATTTTCATAATGGGGCTCCATTCAGTTTTGTCTGTGCAGCTTGCTATGCAGCAAAACAGCATGGCTTATTAGCCAGCAGCCAAGTGAAGGATATAAAAGAGAGTGCTTTCCAAAGCGAGCAATTGCGTTCAGTCAGCACTTGCATTTCCACATCTATGCAGCGAGCGTGCTGCCATGCTCTGGCAATAGAGGCCCACACGCAGTAATAGCTGATGGTGTGTAGCCAAAGGCGGATGTAAACCACTCATTCAGCTCAGCCACTCTATTCAGGCAGAAAATGATTTGGTTGAATGGGAAAAAATAGCTAACAATACCACTGCTACAAAACAGCAAATGAATGGGCCAGTCACTAAAGATCTAAATTACAATGCTGCAAATAAAGGAAGCTTGAGCAACTGAAATGCATGAGGAAGAACAGAGAATTTCACTTGATCAGCAATTAAAATACAACTAATTATACTATTAAATGCATTGTATGAATTGTATGAAATATCAAGCCCTTTCAGTGAACATCAACCTCACAATTAGTTACATAATAAAGCTTGATTTGTTAATGAACTAATATGCTGTGGTTGTGGCAGAAAGTGATAAATTTAACTAATAGAATAGCTGTTAACTCATTTTTATCCAAAACATTTTTTTCTCTAGTACAATGTTGTCTTTTTGATCTGTCTAAGTGCCATGAGATACTAATGTTTACATGAGCTTGAGTTTGGATAATTTCTTGTGTGTTTTTGATTGTGGATAAAATATCTCACTTCGATTTTTAGCCTCCCTCATTAAAAGTCTGCTAAGTGGAAGCCAACAACTTTCAGAAAAAATTTGTATAATCAATTCATAAAGCTCTTCAATGCCAGGACAGGATTAATATGTTTTTTAGCAGAGGTAGTTCAGCTGTAGGTCACCGTTTCTTAATATCACAATGGATGAAATACAATATTCTTCATTGTCTTCATCAATAACCACATATGAGTTACAGAACAATGTCATAAAAGATATGAAAGTCTATATAGATGGCAAGTCTGCAATTATAGTATGTTTGGGCGATGCTTGCAGAATTATAATCAGATATGCAAGTTAATAATAAGATTAAAATTAAATTGAAATGCCATCATCGAGTAAAAAAAGTGGTACCTGAATTGGAAATTAAATTTAATATATCCAAATGAATCATGCGGTGTTTGATGTGAAGGTGAGATTAGAGGTCCCCAACCTGCCTTATTACTGGTCCCCTCTTCTACTGGCAGAGTGAAATAAACAGTGCTGACAGTTTTAGTACTGCAAAGCCTGACTGTTACTGCATGACCTCAATGTGCTATTGCTCTGGGAATATGAGAAATGCTACAGTGGAGCCAGTGGCAACGGCAATCCCGCAATATTTAGATTCGCTGATGTCCGCACAGCAAAGGACGCCAGGCCATGATGGATTTTCTGGGCCATATAGGGGTGTGCGGTGTTGTGCTGAACAAACCTGAGTCTGCAGACACGCAACATGCAAAACAAAGAGGAGGGAGTGAATGGATCCTACTGGTACGACTGTGACAAATACTCCTGCCTCTACTGCTCGCACATACATAGAGAAATGGGGAAGGAGGGAGAAAGCACAAGTGAACGACCGAGGAATAAGCTGGAAAACAGTTAAATCAAATGCTGCCGTGTGGGTTTTCTAAGCCAAACAGGTTATCCTAGCCTGTGTATAATTCACCCCACAGATGAAGGTTTTTACTGCCTGCTCCCTACATTCTGGCCAGCAAGGATCAGTAAATCTGTCAGAGAGAGGAAACCTCATTTGAGCTCTGTAATCTCATTTGCCTTCTTCCTTGTGGTGACGGCAGGCCGCTGCCACTGACACGCCGCCCCCCCCCCCCCAAAGCAACCTGGCTAGCCAAAGCAACTTGGTCCGCATGAGCCACTGAATCAAGCACCAAAAAAAAGCTCAATCTGCCATCCTGGACTGTTTTTCATATCTGCTGTCGGGAAATGTTTTTAAGTCGGTTATCTTGGAATGTTTTAAGGGCCTAATAGAGTCCTTATCTCCATTTTGCACTTGGAAAACGAAATTATGTGTGGCAGTAAAAGTTATATGGTGGTGGGAGTGCACATTTACATGCTGTATCTGTGCTGTAAAGAGCTTAGAAAATGTGGTTTTAGGCCTGACCGTACACTGGATCCTAGTGTAATGATGGGCAGCCAGGCATGTTTTGATGTGAAACAACTGATAAGCAGTAGCCCCCACCAATGTCAATAATACATTTTCATATCGTGATCATTGCGCAACCTTTTATTATGGTTTCAATTTTTGTCATGATATTGTATTCAAGAAAATGCCACATTACCGAAAAAAACAACAAATGGACTTGTCCAAGTGTCAATTCTGACTGTATTTTAGACTTTTATTGAACGCTCATTTGGTGAACAGAAATATTTGGTTGTCTTCACCAAAAATGCGGCTTTTAAATTTGGCCAAAATAAAGCATATTAAAAGACAACTGCCCATAAACTGCTTTCCGAATGGAAAACAGAAGTAGTGATGATATTTTGCCTCCACAATATTAATAGTGCACGTTGAATATTGAATATTGGAGAATAGTGCATGCTTTTGAATATTCTGGAATTGAATATTGCGTTTGTCAACTCCATAATTATTGGCACCCTTCATGAAAATGAGCAAAAATGTATATTTAAAATGAATAAAACAGAAGTGATATTTTGAGCTTCATATATAAAATTCTGCAAAACACAGATTTCAAAATTATTATTTGGTAAAATTTTCCCTGGAGAGAATAACAGCACTGAGTCTCTTCCTGTGATTTCGAACAAGGTTGTGTAGAGGGATCTAGGACCACTTCTCCATGCAGAACATTTCATGCTTAGGTTTGTGCATGTAGAATAGAATAGAATAGTCCTTTATTGTTACATATACATATACAGTACAGTGAAATTGATTCTTCGCATATCGGTAAGCTGGGGTCAGAGCGCAGGGTCAGCCATG
>JAOUQW010000009.1:5337620-5362086 GCA_028565825.1 Olivaichthys viedmensis
TCTCTCAGTGAACAAAGCTTTATGTATTGCTCTTCTGATGGTGTGCTCACTTTTGGTCTGCGCCTGATCGTGCTTTGTGGTTTTAGACTTTTGGACACCACTGTACGTTATATCTGTACCAAACTGTGCCTGTTGAGATGTTAAAGGAATTATAGAAGAGTATGATTTATGGAATGCTTCGATTTTACAACCACACAAGCTACATGTTGACATCAATTCTGAGATGGAAGTGCTGATATCAGAGGCCACTGGCAAATGTGCAATCTGAGCGAACAGATTCAAGTCGAGAGCAAACCCGCCATCAAATTGTGTTTGTCTGTAATTGATTTATTTTCCCCTGGAACGACTGAGGACTGCCTCAACATTCACATCACACTGAGCATCTATTATCTCCCTCTTTCAAGGGTTAATGGTAGGTTATGGGACGCATCACGACGAATGCCAGATCCCTCACTATTGCACGTATGGTACACAACATAAGGTGCTTCATACGGCATAAAGTGCACTTGTTTAGGAAGTAGGGATCAATTTGGGATGTAGCCTGAGCGCTTCTTCTTGTTTTTTTGCGCGCGGATTTTAGAAGCCGGGCAGAATCAGCAACGCTTGTTAACAGAACAAGTAGTGCTCGTTCGGAGCTTTCTTTCACGCTCACAACAAGAGAGAGTGCTCGACATGATCCTACACGAAGGCACGGAGCGAATCACAAGCACACTCTTCATCTGCGCGTATGCGCAGCCCGCATCTCATTTCCAGCCAAGAGCGGCGAGGGGGGCACACACTCGCTCTGAACTTTAAAGTCGCCGACATTGCCATAAACAGTGCACATTTACACCAATCTTTTTGTTGTTGTTGGGCGAAAACAGTCTAAATAGTCCGTGCAAACCAAGGATAGGTTATTTCCAATAAGATGCGAATCCTGTGACGGCGCGAGAAGCTTGCGCGCTCCGTGCGCTCCCAGTGCGCTCCGTGCGCTCCCAGTGCGCTCGGTGCGCTCCATCCGCTCCCAGTGCGCTCCATCCGCTCCCAGTGCGCTCCATCCGCTCCCAGTGCGCTCGGTGCGCTCCATCCGCTCCCAGTGCGCTCGGTGCGCTCCATCCGCTCCCAGTGCGCTCGGGATTTCCTTCTACCTGCAGAGGCATTCGGGATTAAGAACCCAACTCTAATGGCTCTATAACACTGTTCCTACGCGACTGCGCCGTGTGTGTGTGTCCAGTGAAGCGGCATTGGGAAAGATGACGGGAGAGTGTGTGTGGCGGCGTGTTGTGTCTCTGATTCTCAGGCTGCTGCTCGTTATTCCCGCAGGTCTACCGGTACGGAGTCAGAGAGACACGCAATCCGATAATACCGTGATGGACAACATCACCGTCCGACAGGGAGAGACCGTGTTCCTCAGGTACGAGCCGGGCCTTCTTTTCTCCTTCTTTATGTCTTGTCTATCTGTCTGTCTTTCTGTCGTTCTGTCTTGTCTATCTGTCTGCCTTTCTGTCGTTCTGTCTTGTCTATCTGTCTGCCTTTCTGTCGTTCTGTCTTGTCTATCTGTCTGTCTTTCTGTCTATCTGTCTTGTCTATCTGTCTGTCTTTCTGTCTATCTGTCTGTCTTTCTGTCGTTCTTTCTTGTCTACCTGTCTGTCTTTCTGTCTATCTGTCTTGTCTACCTGTCTGTCTTTCTGTCTGTCTTGTTTACTTGTCTGTCTTTCTGTCGTCTACCTGTCTGTCATTCTGTCGTTCTGTCTTGTCTACTTGTCTGTCTTTCTGTCTATCTGTCTTGTCTATCTGTCTTTCTTGTCTGTCTTTCTGTCTATCTGTCTTGTCTACCTGTCTGTCTTTCTGTCTATCTGTCTTGTCTACTTGTCTGTCTTTCTCTCTATCTTCTAAGTCTCAGAAATGTCTCTATTCGCTGTTTAAAACTGTTTAAGTGGCGTTTGACATTGACAATGTTGAATGAACTCCAGCAGTGTTCAATTTTTGTCCAGCTACAATACAGGGGTTCATTCGATACTGTAAGAGTTAACAGAACACCGTAAGTTATAATCAAGCACTCTGTGTTCATCCAACTCTTAAGAATAAATGTAAAATTGAATCAGTTAATTAAACACATAGGTGGTTTTTTTTTTTCTTTTCTTTTTTCTACATTGTAGGTCAAAACTGTAGGTGCTCATTCAGCACTGGGATTTTTGCTGTGTAGTGCCATGTTTGTTACTCATAGATGTTAGTTCATAATAGAATGACATTAATTCATATTAAGACAATATAGTAAAATAAAGCCTATATTGTGAGATTTACAGTGATCAGTGATGATTTAATTCTGATGTTGGCTTACATTTAAGGGATTGAATTAACCCATTTATACTCGTACTGGAGTATTTTACAGTATTCTACAGTTGTTCTTGTTTGACCGTTTACAGTTTTGTTTTAAGATTTTGGCTTAGCGGAGCTCTTTTTGGCAGCAGCGTTAGTTTTCTTATTGGATGAGGGTTTGGATGCCCTTTTATTAGGCATTTGATGGATTTGGGTGCTAAAGGAAATCTAAACTCATTGCAGTTGGTGTTAATTGGGTCCAACAGTGAAACGTTTCCTATCATGCAAAGTTGCTTCTTGGATATAGCTCAAATAAATGTTCTTAGTTCTTTAAAAAAAAAATTTATTACATTAATAATGTACTTTGATTTAGGCTTTTATACTATTATAAATCATTAACAAGTTATGCATTCTAAAATAGACAAGCAGAACAGATCGGTGGAGAGGGTGTTCACGGTGCATGATTATTTTTGGCTAAACTTTCAGTGTGCTTCTTAGTTTTTATCAGTATGGTTTGATTATCATTATGAGTTAGTATTGATTTTGTACATAATTTATATACTTTATATGCAAATTACAATGTAACTGCATACTATTAACAAATGACCTTCTTGATGTTGAGGCCTCTCTCAGTGTCGCCCTGTCACACATGTTATCCCCTGTCAGTAAGGGGCATAGTACAGTATTAACCTACATCAGGGTCTTAGCAGGACACAATGGATTAGAGGAATGCACATTACATAGCTTTCGATGCAAGCGTACCACATAGCTATAGCATGTTATTTCACATATAGTTGTTTTTATATTCTATTGAAATCAAGCACATGAATGAAGAAACTCTCAGGTGTCTGTTCTCCCGCTTTCTCAGTATTGACATTTTCTGTCATGTTAATGTCTCTCTGACTCTATTCTTTGTTTTTGTTTTTATTTACACAGCAGTTTGCCATTTGCTATAAGCTAGCCACATATTTGTGTCAGTATGATCATAGACAATTAACTCCAAAATGATTACACTTATGACCGAAGACATAGGTCACGTTTTAGAGTTCCTCCATGTGTCGTTCATTAAAAATGCAGTGACATGACAGTTCTGTGTACCCGATAATGAAGTTGCCAATTGCATAATCATATGCAATTACTGTAGAAACGACAAATGTTAGCTTCTGACCTTTTAGCTTAGCCTCAGTTTCATTTGAGATATTTTCCACTGAATCACATTTTTACAGCATCACTGTGAAAACCATGTGAAACATGTATCCCAATGTTAAACTTTGTGACAAGGTACATTATGTCGTTTTTTTAAATTCCAGACAAAACCCTGGACTTGCTGTTGATCTTATTTTTCATCCTCAAGCTTGATAAATACCAGCTTAGGCAATTAGGTGCACTCTGCTGTGTACAGTAAGTCACTCTGAGGTCCTACAACTGATAGTTTTCATGACAAGTCATAATTAAGGGTTGTTGCTGTCATTGCAGCTGCACACGATGATGTAGTCTTCTCATCTCTACCTATCAGCACAACACTGTCTCTCTCTCGCTCTCTCTCTGAGTTATGATGGTCCCTTCTCTGTTCCCATCTGCTTAACCGTCTCAACAGTAATTACAGAAATGCACTTACATTTTCGTTTATATTTATCTCAGAAAAGGATTATGTACAATTAATCATATTAAACTTCAGAGTTTGAGGAAGAGTTTTGCTTTCTAGGACCAAATGCACAAGGTGGGCTTTGAGTCGGAGGAAAAGAGGCCGATTTGAACCCACCAAGAACCTGAATTATTTAGTATGTTGTCTCTTCACTTTAGGACTGACTCGTTTTCACAGTGGAGTTCCATAGTAAAGCTGGAACATCTGGGCCACACGTAAAAGCCTTCCTTATTCAGCATCAGAGAGACGAACAAACTGCAGACACAACAACTCTGCATTTTTGGAAATGGTTAAGTAAACACAACACAGCACTCGTATACTAGTTTAATTGTGTGCATCAGACAGCATGTTAGATTTAAAATTTGTGCTTATTTAAAAGCCGTGAAAGTCAAAATTGGTGTGATTTACTTATCTAGTTGCTGCGTACTACTGGCAAAGACTTAAAGCTTCCTGTGCAGACCTGCTACTGGCAATTTTCTCTCGAGGACAGTCTAGTAGGTCTCCACATCAAATGAAAACTGGGGAAAAAACAGTTTAGAATTGCTCTGATGGCTTAGCAAATACTTAAGCAAACAGCTTAGAAAGAGAGGGCGTCCATTGTTGTTTCTAGAGAATACTGCTTGCAGTTTAGAAAGGGAGAATTCTTAACTCCCTTTACCTTCTTTTTGATTGCATCTCCCTCCAGTCACTCGTCCCTCCCATGTTGACACCTAATATATCTGCTGTCCTTATCAGCGAATTCCAAAGCCTGGGGACTAAATCATATCCCTGTAATTTCCTCCCAGAGTTTAGCTTTTAGGCCGCAGGAGCCTCTGCACGTCTGTATAATATTGGATGTGTTGCATTCAATATTTAATAGAAAATGTTGGTAGTCTATGTTGTGTTGAGTGTTGAGTTTGTCTATTAAAAAAAGAGAGGTAGCTACAGTAGTTGAATTTTGCACATACCCATAGAATAATATGTCCTGAAAGAAAGCAGACTGGTTTTATTTTTTTATTTTTTATTTTTTTATTTATCTATACTTGCATAATTGATAACTCAGTATACATCATGTCCTGTATTTGAAACTGAATACAGTGAAATATACAGAATGTGCAGAATGCAGTGTGAAAGGTTTTCTGTCCCTAAGAAGCAATTGTTTTGGAAGTTTTTTTCCTTTTTTTGGATGTTTTCACATATTTCTGTATCGTTAGTGGATAATTGTGTCAACCATTGTGTCACATTGTTGACCATTGTGTCAACCAAATGAGTCAACCATATGGAAAACATTAGTAAAATTAGAGAAAGATGATTTTAAATTGCTTTATCAACTTGACACCCACTTAATTATACTTGTATTTATTATTTTGCTATGCTCTGAGTTACCTTGTGGGCGATAGAATTGTTTAAATCCCCAACAGGGGATTTCTATCCATGATAATTTACTGAGGTTGTGTGCTAATGAGTGACAGTTTTCAACCAGGCTGCTCAGAATCCACTTGCAATAGACCCACTTAGTGCAGATCACTGAGTGGTTTTCATTAGACTCTTACTGAATGATCAGTGCGTTGGGTGGAGAAAGCAGGGAAATGAGTTTCTCAATAGACTATCACGTAAAAAATGAACAAATAAAACAGAAAGGAAAAAAAATGGTGAAGATGAAGATGGTGCTAATTTGTTTTGGCAAAAAGCTGTTTAGCTTTATCTGTTTAATTCCCTCCTTCTCGCTCTCTGTCTCATTCTCTCTTTCTTGCCATCATCGCACGTTAATACAACACAGCGATCAGCCGCGTAGATTACTCGACAAGTAACTGATGAATACACATCGGCTATCAGTACTCACTAAAATCTAATGACTGTATAGCCACTAGCACAGTTCCAGACCCAGACAGCATGTTAGTGTGACGACGAACGGCCATCCCGCTGATTCATACACTCCGGGTTAATCTGGATCTGGATGTTTCCAAATGAATTTCCATTACTTGGATGGAAGCATAGCACGACTTGGTTTATTTTTGGACGATTTCTGCCATAAGCAGATGAAATGGTAGTGGCTTATGGGTTCCTGCGAGAATTAGGGACAGCTGCTCATCGTGGCTACAGTGTCACAGGCTAATGACATCGTAGACCTGGACGCACACCAAACGCACAAACGCCACATCTCTCCGGATCCCTCCAGCTGCCTTCTCCAAACCATGCAATTAACGCAGGGACTTATTAACGAGAAAGACAGCAAAGGAGACAGAGGGCTAGCGTGAGAGAGATGAAAGCACTTAGAGGTATTATCTTTTCCAAAGCTACTTCTGCATGCTTGATTTACATGTCTACATCACTCCAAAAATGTCAAAACATAAATCAGGGTTAAATCATAACCATCTTTCTCCTTTATAATTAGGAAAATCAATCCAAGTTTGCTTACAGTCTTATTGTCTGACTTCAGCAATCATATTTTTGATATCTATTACTTCCATTTCAAGAGGAACGAAGGGCCACTTGTGCTTTAAAATAAAAAGCAGCGTGCCACATCAATTTTGTCAGCGAAGAGTGAGGCAGTATACAGGTTCTACTCTGGGCTGCATTGTGCTCAGCATATGCCCTAAATTTACACCAGGCTTCTGGGTTTTAAAAAATAAAATAAAACATATCGCTCCTCTCGTGGATTAGCAGAGGAAAGGGTCTTCTACCGAGCGTGCACAAATATTCACCATTCATCAAGTGTGGAATAATTCTCTTATAGAATGCATAATTGAAAAGTCTGGCAAAGATTATCGTTAGGATGGGAAAATATTTACACGCCACTTGTTTGATGATGTGTGTTTGCATCAGGGAACTAGACAGTTCAAACAATAATGATAAACTGCTGTCTACTCAACAGTGACTGGAAGAACACACCTCCTCTTTTTCAATGTTAACCTCTGTTAACGTTTACAACAGTGGATGTCATATTGACCCAGGCTATTTTCTTTGATTATAAAGCAACACATTTGTAAAAAATTAAAATACACAATACATCTATTTTTGTACTTTTGGTAACCTTTTTTATATATGTTTTCATCACTCTGTGTTACTCTTAGGGTAAAATGACATGAACCTGAAATGATCTGAAATGTTCATTAGAAATTGAACTAAGCAATCAAGTTTCATGTTAGAAAAAAGCGTTAGTATTGCTCTACTTTTAATAAAAAATTACAATAGGTTATTTTTACCATAGCACAATTAAAAGGGTTAAAAGCTTTGAGCTGGAGATTTAACATTCAGTCACTCAGCATTTTCTCCTCTTCAGGTCTGAGTGAATGAGCAGTAAGTGTGTGTGTGTGTGTGGTGCTGCTCATCAGTGCTGGCCTGCTAAGAACAGATGCAGTGAAGCCGACACTTTAGAAGAGTGTACATGCACAAGTTCTCACACACACACAAACATACACGCACACACACACACACACACACACACACACACACACACACACATACACACTCTGTCTCCCTCACAGTCATGGTGTCTCATTCATAGACACAGAGACGCTCATACTGCCTTGCCCACACTCACACAGACACACCCTCTCTCTGGCTCTCACATACACACTCATGCATGTATACTCACACAGCACCTATTTAATAACAGAAACACAACTCTTTCTCTTTTTAGGCTAAGTGGCAAAAACTAGGCAGCCAATGGAATAGATTTAGTATTTCATTTGAATATTAATGAGCCTGTAATTTTATACTGCTGCAGACAGAACAAACATTAGCGGTAGCGCTACACCATGTGCTCGCAATGCATAAAACACGAAGGCAAGAATGGTGTTGTGTTCGTAAGCAAAGAAAATCACAACAAAATCATAATTTTATCATTTCACCCAGAAATATATATCATATAAAATAATATATTATTTAAGCACCTCCAACACACAGAGTTAGACTGAATCCCAAATGGCTTCTTATTCACTATACTGTATGTGCTCACTACATAGAAGCCATACCAGGAAAACACGTGGTAAGACTACTTGAACCCTGTGTCATAAAAACTGACATAACCATGTCAAGTTTGTCATGAAAGATGTCATATGCTGTAGGAGTTGCCATGACAGCTTACGTCCAGTGAGAATGTCATGAGCCCATAAGAATGTTATGTTACTATTACGAGTAACTGTCATGATAGCGGCCATAACATCTCATGAGACATCATGAGAGCTTATGTTACATGATCATTTTTGTGTGTTCACAAAAATGTACTCTAGTTAGCGTATGTTTTATGACAGATGTTATGATATGTACTTTATGAAAATTGTCATAAGAAGAATCTGTTGTAGTGCTACTGCTAATGCTCGTCCTGTCTGTGGCAATATAAAATTGTAGGTGTACAACTTGTAAAGGAATTTAACAGCCCTAGTGTATACAGAATAAAGTAATCAGTTTAACTGAACAGAGAACTGTAACTTGTATTCTGAATTTAAGGGAAAATAATGAATGTTAAGGTAAGGATTCACTTTGAATCTATTTTTTAATCATTTTCCAAGAGTTGGTTTTTATTAGCCTGTCAGATACAAAACAATTTGTAATTAAATCTATTTAGTAAACTAATTCACAAATGCACATTTCAGTCAGGAGAATGTGAGCAAAAGTCATAAAAGTACACTGTCATGTGTACTCTGTCATATCACTTGTTGCTATGGTGATGTGAAAGACTTCTCAAATATTTGATTGGTGGTGCCTACTCTTTTTGTGTGTGTCAGGACAAAGAAAATCAATTCGTGAATTTCGAGTGGAGGTTACATAACAAGCACTCGATTAGTCGACTACTCGAGTCCATCACTGGTTGACAATTGCACAAAAATCCACACACTCTCTTTGTGTTTCTTTCACACAGACACAGACACTCTCACAGTCCGTCTGGCTCATGCTCACGCAGACAGTTACACATGCAGACTACAGTGAACTAAATATTTATGGTAGCACTGCATTTAACATCTCACACTGACCAGGAGGACATGGGCAGTAAATGGCTACACTGAATGGGAGGACTGTGGGAAGTTTTATTAGTCCATTAACCAGTCAGCAAACGTTTCGTCAGTCAAACGGCCCTATTCAACACCCTGACACTCACTCCTTACCCTCTAATACTGCAGGCTAATCAATGTTATCCATAGATATGGGTCATCAACACTGGCTCATGGTCATTGTGTTGAATGAGCAGACTCCCAAGGCTTGGCTATTTATAGGCCTGCCTGATGCCAATGGTTGCTGGATGTGAGGTAATTTAAACAAGGAGTTGGTTATTTCTCTGGGGAGGACTTCCATTGTTAACACAGGGAGAGTGCTAGTGATGTGTCTGACAAGAGGCAATCAGACAGTAGTTAGGCCTTATTAGGTCGGCCTAAATCACATTTTGCATTGTGGGAGCAGAGCTGGGTGAGATTGTAGGGGAGAAGCATCAGGACCTGGGGATTGGTGCTGGACTTCAGTAAGACTGTAGGGCTGTCACTAACGATTATATTGGTAATCGAGTAATCTACCGATTAATTTGGCGATTAATCGGGAAAAAATGACTGTAGAATTTCAAAGAAGATATTATTTTTATTAAGAAATTAACTGTTAAGTCTTGAAAAATGATTACAAATGTAAACTCAAATTGTTTACACATAAAAAAAATTAATTTCACAGTATGTAGCATTGCAGATAGCATAGAATTCTTCAGACTTCAGAAAAATTTCTAGGGAAAAAATGCTTACAATGAGGTAGAGCCTTGTAAGACCTTACAAGGACCTTATTATTACCCTTCAGTAGAAATAAATTATAACACCAAAAATAAACAATTAATTTGGTTACAAAAACATGCGACCTTAGCGCGGGCAGCCTGATCGGTAGGAACCCACCGGCAGCCGCTCACGAGAGAGAGGAGTTGGAAGGGAGCCTAACCGCCTCTCCCTACCTCGGATATACATGGTGTATTGCGAACCCTGGCTCAAGCATAACCTCTTTGGACATGTCAGTTGAATCAGAAAATTCTTTTTTGAATTCCACCATCCATTATTAACCCACAGATTCCTATTCCTATTTTACAGTACAACTCTTCACATCCCTATGAACTGTGAAAACTCAAATTCTGACTTATAGCTGCTGAGACCTAAAACACACTTGCAGTGAGATTGACATCTTCCTTCAGAAAAGTAAAGAGATATGTGAATATTTTTATAGCTGTGAAATTCATAGATGTCATAGATGCCATGGCTCGTGTTGTCCCTATTACGGAGAACGTATACACCTCAAGAGCAATAAATATAACATTAATAACATCTCGGGTAGCATTGCTAGTTGTTGCCATGGCAGCAATGTATCGAGGAAGCTTAAGGAGAAGGCAACTCTTTTATACTCTCGGAACTTTAGAACCCCATGAAAGGAATAAAATGCCTTAAACATCTAATCTTGAATGTGACATCATGCTAATAGCTTGCCAAGTGAGGCTGGTTGCAAAATTGAACAAAAAAGTGAGGACTATTGATTAATGAGGGAACGTATCGGAAGCGGGCGAGCTTACCGCGTCTGGGGTACAGTGGGCTTTATGGATGCAAATCGGAAGCTATAAATATCCCTATGGCGCGAGTTATTTGTTTGGCCCGTTCAGAATCAGCACTAGGTAGTTGCTTGATTATATCATATCATGTATGTCGTCCTGCATGTTCGATACTTTCTTGCTTACTTATATACTTAGATACATGCTTGCTTACTTACATACTTTCTTGCTTATTTACTTGCTTACATACTTGTCTACTTACTTACAGTACTTGCATACTTGCTTACTTTGTTGATCCCTTTAGGGAAATTGTCTTTAGGGAAAGCCACACATATCACAGTCCAGGGTTCTATAAGACGCGTTGTATAGTCTGACAGCAGTCAGTAGGAATGACTTCCTTATAGGCTCTAGGTTGGATCAGCCTGTTACTGAAGGTAATCCTCAAATTGACCAGTATTTCATAAAGGGGTGAGAGACATTGTCCATGATGATCATTAATTTGGACACAATTATTCTCTCCACCACTGAATCTGGTGGTCTAGCAGGTTCTCTCTCATTTACAGTGTAGAAAATGGTACGAGTGTTTTCGTAAAGTATTGCATGTGTTGTACTGTAGTTCTCAGCCACAGTTTCCTTGGTTTCTGTGAGTTTTGTTCCACGTATTTTGACCTTGTTTGCTCATGCTTTGACTGTGATTATGGCTTATTCTATGATTTGCTCGGTCTGCTTCCATTCTGATCCCTGTTACCTGTACATATGCTGATTGTTGGATTAGCCCGAATAAAGCGCTGCACGTACAGCCTACCTCCACTGCCTCCCAAATGTTACAACAACTAAGTGTCTCATAAATTCCTTAACTGTCAGTGAACTTCAGTTGTCGGGTGCTACGGCCAGACAGAACACAGAGCTATGACACAGATGATGCTATCCTCCTGGGTTCAGGATGTGCAGAAGTAGGACACTATTTGAAACAGAAATCTCATATGGATGCACAATTTTTAGATCTCTGCTTTTCTTTTTTTTTCTTTTTTCTTTTTTTTTTGACTGCAAAATGTGATCCAGATTTCCAGATGAGCACATTAACGGCATCTGGACACAAATTCATCTGCTCCCCAATGTGGCATCTGCGCCATTGAGCTTGATCTCTAGCACAATATTCAATTTAGGGAAGATGTAGCACCTCAGCCCTCCAAACAGCATGCCACTTAATTTCGACTTGCCATCGAAATCTTCATGTCATGGCTCATCACACCGTGCATTCAGAGTCCATTGTTGGCCTCTTCAAACACCCAGGGTTTTTAATGAGCATTTTGACAGATTATTGTGACCCCCTTTACCTGAGGCTCTCACTGCTCTCTCATTTCTTAAAAGAGAAAAGAAAACCATCATTCTGTCCTTCTCATATCTCTTTCTCTCTCTCTCCTTCTCTCTCTTTCTCTTTTTCTCTGATGTGGAAGCAGCTGTGTCTACAAAAACCCCCCATCAGGATTAAATGGACCCCTATAGCTTTTCAGAGCAAATTGGAACACACTTTTAGGTCTCTTGGAAACAGGGAGTGGGAGTTCAGACAACTTAGAACCAACCATGTATTTCCACATCATAGACACCCGCGAGGCAGAAAAAAAAGATAACGGGGGAGAAAAACCTGCAGGAGTAGGAGTGGGAAAGTATGACAGGCCTCTTTTAATTAGCAAAGACTCCAGGAGAGAGGCTTTGATGCTGCCTTCAGTCACCTGTTGATTACAACACTGCAGATTTTGATTAATAAAGAGGAGGTTATAGATGTGTATGTGTGTATGGGTTGTATGGGGTACGTCTGTATGGGTTGTATGTTGTACGCGTGTATGGGTTGTATGTTGTACGTGTGTATGGGTTGTATGTGGTATGCGTGTATGGGTTGTATGTTGTACGCGTGTATGGGTTGTATGTTGTACGTGTGTATGGGTTGTATGCGATATGCGTGTATGGGTTGTATGTTGTACGCGTGTATGGGTTGTATGTTGTACGTGTGCATGGGTTGTATGTGGTATGCGTGTATGGGTTGTATGTTGTACGTGTGTATGGATTGTATGTGGTATGTGTGTATGGGTTGTATGTTGTACGCGTGTATGGGCCGTATGTGGTATGCGTGTATGGGTTGTATGTGGTACGCGTGTATAGGTTGCATGTTGTACGCGTGTATGGGTTGTATGTTGTACGTGTGTATGGGTTGTATGTTGTACGTGTGTATGGGTTGTATGCGGTATGCGTGTATGGGTTGTATGTTGTACGCGTGTATGGGTTGTATGTTGTACGTGTGTATGGGTTGTATGCGGTATGCGTGTATGGGTTGTATGTTGTACGTGTGTATGGATTGTATGTGGTATGTGTGTATGGGTTGTATGACATCACATGGATTGTAAATGTGATCAATGATCATTGGTCAAACATTCCAGTTGTAAAGACCCTGACCAGTAACCACTTTGTCCTGGTGAGGGTTGTGGTGGATCTGGAGCCTATCCCGGGAACACTGGGCGAAATACAGCCTGAATGGGATGCCATCACAGGGCATAACACACACACACACACACACACACACACACACTCGCAATATTCAAGTGTACTTATTAGATCCGCATTAAATTACTTTTTAATGCAAGCAAGTTTTAATCGAGTATACAATATGCTCAGACTACATTTTCATCAAGCATTTTAAATTGTATTTGGAGAATAGATTTCAAACCCCTTTACTCCAATCCATATTAACTTGATTTTATTGTGCAGCACTTCGGTCGACACTTGTTGTCTTTAAATTTACTATATAGCGGCAGAGTGGTAAAGTGTTTGGCTGATCTTTGGGATCCCGAGTTTGAATCCTGCTCCGCCACAGTGAGAATGGCCTTCCTGTCTCAGTTCAGAACGAGGCTTCATGTGTCTCTATGAAAGCACTCTCACCCTACTAACTGTCAGGGAGAGCCGGCTGTTTTCAAGTAAAGTACAGTCATTAATAAGTGGCTCTCTGGCTAGTAGACTTATAGTATTTTTTAAGTATTCTTCAGAATAAACTCAAAAGATGTAATACATTTACTTACACATATACTTTAGTCCATGGAACTAGTACATTGATAGTATACAGTATAAAGTAGTAAACTTTATTTATACTTTTTGTATACTATTATATAAGCTTATGTACTTAATGCACACTACACTTTAAACATTAGTACACTATATTTTCGCACATTTAGCTGTCTGTCTGAATGTTTTTTAAAAAGTTTAATTAACAAGAAAGGAAGGTATTGAGAGATGCTTTGATTCATTAGTTGTTTGGTTGTGTTTTAGATAGATTTGAGGTTGTTTTAGGTTCGAGTCCTGGGGTAGTCTGGGAATGTGTCTCAAGTGTCTAATTGGACTGTGACGTGCCCTCAGTGGCCTTTTATTTCACTGAAGTTTAATTAGAGCTGTTTTTTTTAACTCCCTGAACTGTTTTTCATTAAACCTTTTGAGACACTATTTATAAATTGAATATTAACCTTCATTTTTCAACACAAAATGCATAATTAGTTTGTCCTGATATTCTGGTCTGTTGTGTTAAGAAATGCTTTCAGTAAATTCATTGAAGCGTTTTCAGCACACTGTGTAATGATTTTTATAGACATGCTTCTAATATTAAATATCATGTATACAGAGCTGCTTTCATCTTCATGCTGCCAGATTGGTATCAAAATGAAACACTCTTTTATGATCTGTTTGGTAAGCGTTATCACCAGTTAAATTTAATTCAGCTCGACATGGGCACACAGTCGTCTGGTTTATTGAATCAGAGACCGGTAATGTGTTTTAGTCATTTCAGTGTTGTCTTGTGTTATTGCTGCAAAAAGGGGTCCTTGAGAAGTAACGTTTGCACTTATGCCACTGAATAGCACGCAGCACAGCCCAAACCTCTCCAGGTTTTAGCATTAATGAACATTAATCTGAGTAGGAGCTCAAGCCACACACACACTTTTTTTGTAACAGTACAATAAATCTCACTTTAGCTCTGACATGGCTCTGTGGCAGAGAAACGAATGCCGTTTAATCTGCCATGATGCCACTTCTGAAACACTCAATGCAATACACCACAGAAGACAAAAGACCAGTCTGTGTTACAGAACAATGAAGTTCTGGTGCAAAGAGGTGTTTGTTATTATGGGCCAGTTTTCCAGATTAAGCCTCTTCTTGCTCTATATTACACAGAAAGTGGGGATTCTGCATCGTGAATCTGTTCATCTACGACTTTAATCTGAGTCCAGCAAACTGTGCAGAGTGAAAATCAGTCCGCGAAACAGTGCAAGGTGAAGGTAGGTTTCAGATTCACTGAATTGATATAGGGGACCACATTGATTCAGTATTCAGTAAAGACATGAAGGTCTATCTGGCATTTTCTTTTTTTACTCCCAAGGCCTTGCATATTTCATGATTAAAATGTAATCTTATCTTCACCAAATGTTGTTTGTGTAATAAGAGATTCATAGGACGCTTGTACTGTTCTTCATAAGATTAAGTACTTTTCACATTTATGCAACTGAAGCTTTTGAAGTGGGTCAATAGGCTAGGCCTGTGCGATATAACAATAATGATCAAAATCAAACATTTTTGCGATATCAATAATTTACATTTTTGAGGTATTCAATAAAATGATTACGCAGCTCTGTCCTTCAATCTGGTAGCAACAGCAAAGGCTTAAACTTTGATGTGCGATGTGCCACTTTGTGCGATGTGCCACTTTTACTGCACAGACAGAGAGGGACAAGAAATTTACACATGCACTCCTAAGCACGTGTGATACAATTTTTCTAGCTAGCTAGCTAGTTAGCTTGAAATTAGGGACAGAAAAAAGGCCCCGAGTGTGAAGAAACTGCCTTAGAACAGGAGAAGATTGTGGCGAAAAAAACATCCGCTGCATGAATTGAACTTGAATTGAACACGGTAAAGATTAACCGTGTCGTTTGCTGCTACAGGTTTTTCGTTAAAAAATATCCGTCTGTCCACTGCAGTACTTTGAAACTAAAAACCTATAGCAGAACAACAGGGTTAATCAACAAATTCTACCTCATGTCTTCCACATACATTCCATTTTTGGAAAAAAGCTGATGCTCTCAAAATGTATTTTATTTATGTTTTAATTATATTTCATTTATATTTCTGTATTCTTGGTGATAAAAATGAAAATCTATAAGACACCAGAAAAAGCTTTGGAGTTCAGAATACAATTCAGAATTAAAATTGCCCAGACCTACATTAGACTCAACATTATTGCTTTGATACTTAATACCGATGTTACAGTTTTATAAGACCTATTTCTAATACATGTAATAAGATCATAGGCACTATGTTTGTTTATGTGGTTGTGGAAAAGTGTGTGCATATGTGTGCAGGATTGACAGTAGATCAGTAGGTCATGTAGAGTAAGGGTGACCTATTAATAGAATAATAATCCAATTAACATTTCCTAAGCAGCGTTAAGAGCCAGATTTGTGGTATTAGTCATGTTTTGGCTGGTTCACAAGTAGAGGAGGATCTAATATCAAATCTAATGTAGGAAGCGTTACTGTTTTATTCACCTTTCATAAACTGACAGTTTGAGATGCATCACATTTACCAACTAGTAATGCCGTGTAGCCTTCATTAATCCATGAATCAAATTAATATCCGTGCAAACTCTCATCATCATAAACTTTTTCACTGTTTATTAATCACTGATATTTTCTCATACATGATCAATAGGTCTTTCAGCTACGTATTTTACCCAGCTTGTATTTCCTGAATAGCGATATATCATCATGTAGCACCAGCCTCTCTGTCTCTGCCATTGTTTGGCTACTAGAAGCTTTCACTCAGGAGTGAATTCAAAAGCCACAGCCTTTTTTTTTTCATTCTTTTTAACTTGGAGCACATCTCTTATGGTATAGCATTGTCAGGGTAAAGAGGAGATTCAGCAGGACCTTGTGTTTCCCCCTCTGTCAGTATTGATTTTCATAGGTCCCTTTAGTGGAATCCAGGCCGCTCGTACCCCCCTGCAACTCAGACTTGGTATGCTCCAGTGCACAGATTGGCTTAGGAGGTGTTTGGCCTGTCATTATAAGACAAATAAGAAGCACTTAAATGGCACTGGCTGCTATTACAGTCTCTTACTCACTCTGAATAGATGACTGTGTGCTTCATGTTTCTGCTAGCTACAGCAGTGACCCCCCTTCATCCCTTCCTCCTTCTCTTTCTCAACATCAGTGACAGGCTGCTTGACTTTTGTCCTTGATAAAGCGCCAGTTGAGCTGAAGGCGTGTGTGTGGGCACAAGATCAAACCCGGTCGCCGCCACCAAACACTGGGTAGACATAAGATATTCAATATTTGCAGTGAATTACATGCACTTACATACAGTAATCCTTGTGTGAGTGTGTGCAGAAAAATACAGTATCAGCTGCTGGAAAAAGCTCCTACTGATGTTTCATGTAATCTAATCTGAAAATTCCTCCTGCCTACTCGTTAGCCAACATACTGAGATTTGGTGTTTCCTGATACCATTGATCGAATGAAAAAGACCTTGAGCTGATATTCCTGGCAGACAACTATGTAGGAGCACTGATCTACTGATGTGTGTTCCTGTACTGTTTTTAACTCCTTAAAGTTCCAGCTTATTATTCAGCTAACCTTAAAGCATATTATTCAGCAACTACTCCAAATGATTAATTAACTACAGTGAAACCTATAATAAAAGGTGGGTAGTTACGAGAGTGAGGAATGTATTTCTGTGCCTGCTGGCACATCCTTGGAGTTTAAAGGGTTATCATGCCCTTGTTGACTTTCACTCACAACTCAGAAGTGTGTATCAGCTATGTGACATGAGTGGGTAGAAGGGTATAACAGGAAATGGATTTCACACTTATATTTGTATAGTTCGTTTTCTTTTAACTATGTACAGTCATATCAGCTTACTAACTAGCATGCTACCCAGTTAGTTAGCTTGTTGACTATCTAGCAAAGTAATAAAGTTACATCAGAATGTCACAGATGTGCCAGTAAAACCCAATTTGAATGTAGCAAATCAAATGGTATACGTAACCAATAAAGCATGGTGGAGCGTGCAATATGGGAAAATAAATTAATTGTGGAATGTCCCCAAAACAAGTTAGTCCCAGCTATCACTTCTGCTATAGAAGCTATAGTCCCTCACCAGCATTCACTTTTCACTCGAACACTTCTCAGGCTGAAAAACTGAAAGGGACAGCATTGCATCTGACCTTTGCAAAAAAGTTAAATAAAAATAAATCATAAATTAGTAAATGAAACAACACAAGATTTCTGAAAGAATAAATGGATTAATTAATTAATAAAAATATGTGTACTACTGTTCATTTAAAAAAAGACCAGGGACTAGAGTAGTTCAGAATGGTAGGGCAGGTAACCATACTAAAATCAAACATGATTTTACATGCTTAAAGAAAGGCTGCCATATTTTTTTAAAGTGAATTTCCTGTCAGAGCCACAGGGGGTCCACTTGATCTTTTATAATTTCAAAAGGGCATCCTTTATCCAGAGGGTATGAAAGGGTGAATCAGGGTTTTTCTAGTGAACTTGAATGAGCCACCTTCCAAGCAGTGTCAGGAAATCTGCTAAATCGTTGAAATGGGAGGCCAGTGTGTGGCCAATTGACAGGACTCTGAAGAAACCAGCTTATGGGTGAGGGAAGGGTATCAGTTGATGTGATGGCTGAGAAGGAGTCAACGACAGATTTCCTTTATTCACCATTTTCTACTGTTTTGAAAGTGAAAGCATTAGATCACCGTGCCTTCTGCCCAAGTTCTGTTCCTCAAGCCTACAATAATGTTGACTTCATTCCTTCCAACTGGTCTTCTATTAAACTTCACTTGAACTAATAAAGTATTGGAACACCCCTTGAAGGAGACCTCCTCATTTTTCACAATTTAACACACTTCCATGTGCTTTCCAAAATGAAAACAGATTAGTTTTTGTGAGTGCCCTGCCCTCTCTTTTTTTTGGAACTGTCAAGGAAATGTCATTTTCTGGGTGTTGATTTTGTATGTTAATGGCAGCTTCTCTCATTGGCCGCCTCAATGGGAGTGAAAGATTTGCAAGCTCTGCAATATTTACTGAAGCGAAATGAAATAAATGCCGCAGCTGGACCACATGCTTTACAAAACCGGTCTGTTCTGAATGATCAAACATGTAGGCTACATGCATTTATAAAGTTGAATCACTCGTCAACAAAATGTACATACACGTAGATTTAGTGCACGGAGAAAGCTTTTTATCAACTCCTAATTCCCATTTACCCTGCATTCATTTTACTCAGATTCTCATGTAGCCTGGTGGTTGCAGCTAACCATGCATTAGCTGATAGCAAGACCACAGTGACATTAGAGTTGTTTTCGAGATTCATTTTTTTCAGCCCTAATAACTTGTGAACTGGGTGCAGCCATTACAGACTTACAGATTTATAATGGTCTGGCGTACAGAAGTGTGTACAAATTGGAAGAGTCAGATCGCAACTTTCAAGATACTGAAGATTGTGGCCAGCTAAGTGCAGTTATCAGACGCTCCATGGCCCATGTTTGGAGGCTGAGACCAGCTACATCTTGACAAGAGCTACGTGGAGTACTGCGCACTTTTATGACGTTTAGAAAACCATGTGAAATCACAGTCGCGACCGTGGGCGTGTTAGTATGAGGGCTTGATTAAGTGGAGTGGAATCTTTGCTCAATGTTATGTCAGATTGAGCAGAAAATCCAATCAGCTTGTAGAGTCACATATTCTTTTTTTTTCTTTTTTTTTAAGGGAAATACACCACATGGATGGACACTTCACATCCCACAGTTTCTTGCCTGGTAGATACAATTGATACAAGTCATGTATATGTGGCCTGGCAGTTGCAGCTTTGTTCACAATGTCCCCTTTAAGATGGTGATGGTGATTCCCCCAAGGGGAAGTGATGAGGGGAAGCTGACCAGAGCAGGATTGGCACTCAGCTCTAGACCTTTCTCCTAAGTGACACTACACAAAGTGCCTACTCCTACACTCAGACTGCCAGCTCAGCTCCAGACTTTTCATTTCAGATCCATTATCTACAGTTAATCATTTAGTTGTTGCATTCTGCATTAGCTGTTGCTTCCATCTATGCTCATTATTGACTTTAGGGTACCTTTATCATTCTGCTCGCTTGAATGTATGTTGTGTATGTTGATGTGCTGTTTTGAGTAGGAAAAGCAGAAGCCTTTCTCTGATTTGTAATGCTCCCAGTTATCATCTCTTGCTTTTTGCGTTCAGTGAGACCTTATCACTTCCTAGTGTTCTGGATATGCATACGCAGCCCGGTGGAGTCTGGCTTTTCATAATTTCAAGCTTATTACAGAGGATGAAGCACCATGGTGGAATTAGAGTAGCATTAGCATTGGCTGACACGGTCCTCTTGTGTGAAATCAGTGTAAGAGACAGCAGCTCGCTCTCACTTTCTTAGGCTGATTGGTTGTGTTGTTTGTTCATGTGTTTACCATTTGGGATCTGGCAATCTCGCTACGGGGACTCCAGGGACAAACAAACGCAAACCTGCCATGAACACAGAGTGGGAACGATTTAGAAAAGATAGTCATTTTGTTTCAGGACCGTGACAGATTTTAGTGTGGCCTGGCTGATACACAAACATTATCAGCAACATGATGGCAAAAAAAAGCAGAATCAACGTGCCATTCAGTTACTAATGATGCTACGGGAACAATTTTGTAATGACTATATTTCTTTTCTGATCGTGCCTTTGGTCTCCTTTGTGATTCCTTGGAAGCTTCTTTTAGGAAATTGATTATAACACTTTAGTTGTCAGTTAAGGAATTTGTTCAGTTCAGGCCTAAAAATTGATAAGAAAATGGGAAGAGCCATTACGGTGATTGAAGTAGGCTGCTTTTCCGAGTATGGTCTCCTTGAAGTGACTCACAAAGTGCAACAAATTATATGCACCCTGAATTCTACTGCTGTAGGCAAAAGCCTCCCTATTTTTTTAAGAGCACAAGAGAAGGTATGAAATAATGGCTTCTATTCTTTGTGTAGTGCAATTGATGTTCAATAGGAAGAGATTTGGGATGTGACATTCAGCCTTTGTTTAGAAAGAGGTGAAGGCACAGAGTTCACATCTTTACATGTTCTAGTAAATGCTAAAATCAGACTTGAGACATGAAAAACTCTAACACTTTATTAAAACTAAACTTGCAAGAAAGTATCAAAGTAAATCCTTTTAAGTAAAGTAAGAAAAAATATTTTTTTAAAAGCATTGTAAATTAAATGTAGGAAGTAAAAAGGTAGCAGGAGTGGAAGAGGACACGGTTGGTAATGTGGCTTACTAGAGCTCTGTGGCGAGGGAGCTGACCTTTAAAGTAGCATTTCTCATTAAACACGCTTCGGCGCAGATGTTTTGGGAATCACACGAGGTAGTCTGATCTGTGTTTTCCCTGCAGCTTCCTGTGGGTGTTTAAACATCACAATAGCCACGTCGCATGCCCTCATCTGACAGATCCCTGAAGGCGAATTATGGAAATTATAAAGCTGATGGTCTAGTGCCATTCATTTTCATCTGGGGAATGTTTCAAGTAATATCATAAAACAGCTGCTCAGTGGATTCTGTGGTTTGCCTGGGAATTGGTTATGAGTCAGGGTTTATTAATTTCTATGTTAAATTCATTTATAATAAAGTGAATCAGGATGTTCGTCTTAGTTGGATTTCATATTCCACTTTGTATTGTATCATTGGTGTAATCAAAATTATGAACTTGAAAGAATTCAATAATTTGGATCAGTTTAGTTTCAGTTTGGACAAGGCAAGTAAACACAGAACTATTTTTTAAATAATCAAATGCATTTCATAAACTGAATCCAATGTTATCCATGCAAGCAAGAAATGCTTAATTAGAAGTTCCATCGGTATGACCAATTGGGAACTCTCTATCTCTGGTGGGTGTACGGGCATTTCTGTAGTCAAAAAAGTGCATGGCTTTGGGCTAGTTAAATCAACTCCAGTTGCATCAAACGTCCACATCATACGTGTTTTGTATTTTGCCAGAAAGCAAAAGAAATCTATCAAACCACCAACAGAGGGCATAGCAACCACTACACAGCCTTTGAGTCAGAATTCTGTTCCCTAATGTAACATTTCACAAAGAAATAATGCTTTGATCAAAGTCTGTTGAAAATTCATTATTAAAGCATGTGCACGTGACTGCATTAACATCCTTGAATCATAAAAGCAGAAATGGGAATATACAGTGTGTGATCTCGGGGGGGAAGGGGGGGGGGAACGGACGACGACAACAGCGGGATGAAGGGCATTGTCATATAGTACAGCTCGTGATTCCCATAATGTATGTATTTCATGAAGGGAACATGGCTACTAATAAGGACTCTTTAACTTGGGCTGAAATCTTTATCTTTTTCTTTGTGTTTCTCTTAACACCCACAGAGCTATTGAGCACAAGAGGAGAATTGGAAGCTAAAAAAAAAACATTAGTCTCCAGCAGATAGGTTAGACTTCTGTCTCTGAGATGCTAAAGCAAGCTTCTTTTCCCCCCCACTCCTGGTGACCTTGCAGTCCACACACACACACACACACACATACACACCGAAAAATGTGCACACACAACTAAGGAAAAGCACAGCTGTGAGAGGAGGTTTTTATTGTGTAGTCCTCTGGAGAAGCAGCGGCAATCCTACAGGATATTGACATTCTCTCAGTAAAGACCACAGCGTTCCTCTAATCTGAAGGATCACACCCACTTTATTGAGTTACTTAAGGAACAAATAATTCCTGTCTGTCAGTGAACATATTAGCTGTAGGAGCTGTGTCGTATATGGAGTTGTGATGGCGTTTAGGAAGCTACATTGGCACAGCTATGTGCTTCATATATTGCCAACATACATAGAACAAGTGTAAGGAACAATTATGACTGACAGAATCCAGTGTGACACATTGCTTTTCAGCAGTGCCAGTTCTCCTGTCTTTTTGAGTATTCGCTGTTCAGTAGGTGCTGGCAGCACCAAAAAAATCAAACACAAATGCAGTAAACTCCAGAATTATTGTAAATGTGAAAGGAAATGGGCAAAAAATTCATTAATGCATCTTCAGTAACTGCTTTATCCTGATCAGGGTCATGGTGGATCCGGCCCCTATCCCCGGAACACAGGGCTCAAGGCAGGAATACATCCTGGACCAGACGCTGTAAGATTACATAAACATAAGAGGACTAACAGAAACACTCATGGGCTATGTCCAACATCGCTAATTACCGTTCAAAATATTATGCCAAAATAGTCTTTCACTTGTGGAACATAGTATTTAGCAAGCACCTTTAGCTAATCATTTACCCATCATCCAACAGTTACCTTTGCTGTCCCAGTTACCATTCCTGTGGCAACATCCAAAACTTCCATCTGGCTTTACTACATAGTATATAAAACTAGAACACACCATACATTACCAAAGGCAGCTGTCTATTTTGGCATACTATTTAGGACAGTAGCATGTTGTTTGAGTTATATACATAGACCGACTGGAGCTCGCACTTGATACAGCATCAGTTATTAAAAAAAAAAAAAAAAAGAGGTTTGCTCTTCACTAAACTAACAGCAAACACATGTAATAACGTTTAAAGTCCTGGTAGATGTATCTTTAAGTAAGCATTTTAATTGCTGGGGAAAAAATTGTATGTAAAAGTACATAAAACCTTAGCACAGGGAAATGGCAAGACCTCACGTGTAAAACGTTTTTTTAAGACACAGGGCTAAATGAATTCTTGAGGTGATACATGTGAAGGTCCGAAGGCCCACTGCACTGCATATTTTAAAGAGCTGCATCTCAAATAGGGCTGAATGATTAATATAATTTATAATATATTGTTTTTATATCGAAATTGCAATTTGAAAGAGCGCGATTTTCACATCGCAAGAGCTGTGATTTGAATGTACTCCTATGTTTTAGAAGGGAAAATTACACCTAATAGAAACGAGCACGTGAACTGCCTGTAGATGACCAATCAGAAGCGCCCAATCACCGCCTATGCTGTGCATGACAACGAAGCACATTTATTAACAAGCTGCTTCCCACTGGATGTTAGCAAAAAGATGAGCACTTCATCGGCGCAAGCGAGTGAGGGCCTTGGTAAAGTGGATGAGTTGGTTCCAAAAAAACAACCCAGCACCTTGTGTGTGTGGGAGTATTTTATGTTCATCAAAAGCAGGTTTTGCGGAATGTCTTGCTTTTCATTTCGGCGCTCATGGTAACAGGTTAGTGCATTTACACATTCTCTGCGAGCTGCATGGCTCTGAATCGTCGCTGCATCTAGAGAATAGGCGCCGAGCAGCAAAATCCAGTGAAATAAACTATGAAAACCAATGAAAATTAAACAATTAAAATGCTAAAAAGCGAATTCTGTAATTTATATCTGTTATCAAATGAAGTACTAGTTAAATATTTTGTGCTATATACACGTTTCCCATAGGTCTGTAGGATTAAAACGATTGTCCATTAAGTCAAAAAACTGAGTATAAACAAATGCTTGTGCTTTTAACATGATCTAATTTACCAAAATGGACGATACCAGGCTAATTATGGAGGTAGAGAAACATTCTGAATTACATAATGCTCAAAATCCTTATTTTGTTACAAGCGGTGACAGTTTCTGGTGACAGTTGTCCGCTGTACCGTTCCGCAGTGCAAAAGCTGCGGTATTATGCGTAGATTCACATATATGTGGAAAAAAACATTGATGTTACTGTTAAGTTTATTATTTATTGTAGGTATTTAATGGGTAAAAATAAAACTGAATTTTTTTTTTGCTCATTTCAGCGATTCATTTGTTGTGCACTTTATGTGGCAAAAGCCTTTGATGTTACTGTTCAGTTCATTTTTCATAATTTTATTACTTTTGAAGTATTAAAAAGTATGGGAGAGGGAAGGGTATCAGTTGATGTGATGGCTGAGAAGGAGTCAACGACAGATTTCCTTTATTCACCATTTTCTACTGT
>JAOUQW010000009.1:5381955-5396569 GCA_028565825.1 Olivaichthys viedmensis
TTTCATTTCAATGTATACGAGGTATATGGAGAAATGACAATAAAAACCTACTTGAACTTGAACTTGAACTTGAAACAGGATAACTTTTTTTGGTCAAAATGTGTGGCACTTTTCAGCCAAAAACCAAAGTGTGTTTTTTCTTAACTTTCTTAATTATAGGTTTTCTTACAATTTCATTTCAATTTTGTGTGATATCAGGTTTTGAAATGAAGGTGGAATCGAGAAGCACTTAGCATGGAGAGCAGCTCTAAAGCCCTCCTTTCACTCAGTCAAGTATTCGACACCTGCAGCCACTCGCTCCATTGTTTTTATTCACTGCATTGTAGTTAACACTAATGGACAGCACTGGCTGCTGTACATGTCAGGTTAATGTTAGCAATAGTGGGCCTTTAACAGCAGGGTGGCATGTGTAAAATTGCTAGACAAGGCACCTCCTGTGCCATGAATATGTTTGTATTAATATGTGATAACTAGATCAGTTAAAGGTGCCAAAAATGAATTTAAACAATGTCATTAAAATGGCCTCAAGTGGTTAAAGGGCCGCTTCCAGTGCAGAGGTGAGGCCTATGGCTGAGATTCAGCTTCAGAATTAAAATTAAAAGCCATAAAGAGATTATATCTACCACATACAAGTACATAATTAGATGTTACACATTTTAATACTTACTTCAGTTTCATGTATGATGTAAGTGTATTTTATAGGCCTTTTCAGAAGATGTGAAAGTCCTCTAATGCAGCCTATTCTTTTTCTCCAGCCTATGGCTTTATTTCTCTGCATACTTTACTTTACTTTACAATTTACTGCCAGAATGTCCTTTCTGTACACTTAATTAATTTTTTTTGTAATTTGCTTGTTTTCCTTACTGTTTATGCATGCCATTACTAACTCGTTTCTGAAATTCAGTCATTCTTTTTTTCAGTGTATTGTGAGATATGCTGTCATGGCCACATTCGTTTTGGCAGTCGTGCTTTGTGGAGGTTATGCTGGGAGTTATATATTACATCTATTTATTTCTCAGCGGCTCTTTGATGCCAAATCAATTCTCCCATCCAGAGCAGATTAATAATGAATGATGTCTCTTGTTCATGTCACAACCAAGGCAAGGGTTGTGTGCATAGCTATTTATTTATTTATTTATTTATTTGTTTGTTTGTTTTGTTTTTTTAGGAATCCTTTGATACATTATTATATTTTCCACATGAATTACTGGATTATTGTGGTGTTTTAAATTTTTTTAACACAAGCCATTCGTGACGGTAAGACATTCATAAAGACATCTGCACGCGCTTGTTAGGGAAAAAAAATCACAGTTGTCCCCAACCCTTTAAAAAAAGAGCCAGCAGTCTGCAGTGTAAAATATTGCATGTTTATCTTATTATAAACCCATTCAAAAATAGCCTTAGTTTTCTAATGGCATGCATTGTGTTGAAGAGAGCACTTTCTTCATTTTTCATGCACATGCAAATTTAATCTTAATCTGTCACAGAACCGACCCTCCATCCGTTCCTCAACCAAAAAATAAATTGTTAAACCCTCTTTGAACCAGCCACTGATGACACTGCATTAAAAATGAACTCCTCTAGCCCATGCCAGGATGATAGCCGTAGCACATCCCGTGATGAGAAACACTGCAATATATTTTCATAATGCATGCACGTTACAGTGTCATGGCAGAAAATGGGTTGAGGCTGTTTATTCGGGCTGCTTAGTTTCCTTCTTCGTGCCTTTTAGATGCTTCCCGACGTGACGAAATGGGAGACACTTCATTTGGATTAAATTGGCTTGCTGTCTGGTCTGCTCTGATAAGGGACTATAAGGCAGAATCATTAATTATATATGTATTTATTGCGTTATGCTGATTTGCTGCGCCGGCCTGAATGTACAGTGCTGGAATGCTTTCTGCGGTTGGTGAGGTAACACTGCAGGTTCACATCAGTGCAGCTCTCAAAGCAGACAACGATAGACATTATCATGTGAACCAACGTGCACATGTTCAAAACCCACTTTGGGGAGTTTCCAAAGAGCAGAGATCCCAAATCTTATAAACCAAAAGGGCCAGTGTGTGTCTGTTATTTCATGCTGCGACAAAGTAATGTCCACATTAGCAGATGACATGAGACCAATCATTTCCTATGAGAGCACAGGAACTATGATTTTAACATCAGCAACAATAAAGAAGAGAAAGAAAGAGGGAAGAGAAACGTATAATGACTGTTATAACTGGTGTTTTGGTCTTGTTTTATAAAATATGTTTTGGAGGACATTTTCTATCTGATTTTGAAGCAGGAATGCACATGCTTGGATAGTCCATTTGAATGTTTACTGCTCATCAAAATGCAGTGTAAGGCTACATAATTAGAAACAAAGTACCACAGTGATACCTTTGTACAGTAACCAAAACATTTGGTTAGGGGTTCCTCAAGGGTTCTTTGGTTAGTTAAGGGTTCTTCGCTTCCTAAAGGGCTTGTACTTGGAACATTCTCTGAAAGGGAAACCCTCTGTTGTAGGGTTTTACAACCTTGTCCTCCAGAGCAACAAGCTGAAGATCCATTAGAGGTTCTAGATTTAACTTTTTTTTTCTATTTTAGTATTTCTTCTATTGTAAATTCATTACACACCCCTTCAATAATGCAAAAATGTATTTGTTGATTCCATACATTACTTATTGGTGAGAAAAAACATGATATGAATATTAGATTCTGCACACATGAGACACTAATACAGTATGATGATCTTAACATTACATGTCTACCAGTGCATTATTGCTCTTTCATAAAGCCTAGCTGGCAGCGAGCATAAATCTCTCGATGCACACAAACTTCACTGTACCTGGGCTATGTATTAGCCATGCTTTGTTGCAGATTAAAGTAAGCACAAACAGCAGAACACTGGCTGATCTATTATTTACTTATTATTTGTGTCCATATGAAAAATGAACTCGAACATTGCCATTGGATTCGCGCAAGGGCATTTCATCCTGTGTTTTGTTCAATTACGGAGGCAACAGTTACTCTCTGTTTGCATTTTTCATTATTGTAGTCAACTCCTGATGCCTTTGAATGTCCCTTGTCCCTCTTTGCAACCTTGCGTTTTGCAACAGCTCGTGCGTCTTTGTTTACTTATTATGGGGAGCAAATCCTTGCGCTGACAACCTCTCGCTGCTACATCCACCAAGGGACGCATTTGTTATATTGGACGAGGAGACATAATGAACGCTCGATTTGGCAATGCATTTCTAAGCAAGAGAGGAAATAGCATAATGCCCAAACATCAGAATGAGAGAGGGAGAGTGTGTTTAATATTTCCGGAGTGCATGAACTGTAGTGTATTATGGAAAGGTCCTATGGGAAAGCACCTGATCTTTCACTGGATACTCCTCTCTTTTCATCCCTTATTTGAGTGCTTCTGCAATCTCGATTCCCGTGATAACAAACGCCCTTGACTATCACTGCGCACTGCTGCCTGCCAAGCACAGTCACAATGAGACACACTTCTCTCATTCATGCCCCTGTGGAAACTAAAGTAGTTCAGCACTCTACTCATCATTGAACCACCATGAAGCGCGATGATTTATGGTTTGTCCCGGCGATAATGGACCTTAATGAGAATAAAGCGTGCATTGTAAAAATTTGGATGGCACTGCCAAATACTAGGCTATGATCCTTAGCAAGATAAACACACACACAATTGAAAGTGGTCCCTGCCTTCTATTGAATGGCTAATCAGGCAAGTAATCAATTAAATGCATGATTGCTTTTGATTTTAATAGCTCTATCATTTAGAAGGAGGATCTGCTTTGGGCTATGCTGTTAACTGTTAGGAATAGCTGTAATTAGACACAGCCTATTCTCATTTAACATGAGCCTGTAAGTAATTAGCATCTCATTCTCAGAAATATCACCTAACCACTGTATCCATAATTCGCAGTGAGTGCATTGTCTGTAATAAAATATTGCTGTAGGAGGATGTTGAATGTTCTTCCGAGTAGTGCTATAAACTGCTTTTCTGAGGTCACTGCATTTAATAAACATTGAAGAGCTTAGGATTCGATCGGTGCTTAGTTGGCTGTCTGTGTTGTTAAATAGTGAGAATAAACAGTTGAAATTGGTCTTGTTTTATTTAGTTCAAATCGATTCTTATCTCTATGCTCAAACAAGTAGGAGCTAGGTCTCGTGGTATAAGACCAGTGGGGAAAGACTTTGAAATAACTTTTATTAAATGCCTAATTTAATCTTTATTGATATCAGTGCTTTTGTCATAAAAATAATAGCCCTGATAAAGCTGAGAGAGACCTGGGGTCTATGCTAGAGTGTAAGGCTGGATTCATTCATGGCCTAATGAGTTCAGTTTGAGTTAGCATTGTGTTGAAGCAAAGCTTAACAGCCTGGTGGAAACATATTCAGTTGAGGGTACACAGGTGTACTTCCTGTATAATAAAGAGACTCACAAACTTATTTGGGATGAGCGAATAAATCACACTGTTGTTTACTCTGCGGTCCTTCTCCCCTCTGGATAATTTTCCCTCATATGGAGTTTTAGCTATAATTTCATGTTCATTTAGTTTTACTAAGCAAAAGTGTAACCCTCTCGTTCCCTCTTTCTCGTGCAGCTGTTCTCAGGGTGACGTGGTGACGCACACGGCCTGGCTGAACAGGTCCAGTATACTGTACGCCGGCGAGGATAAGTGGTCCGTGGACACCCGAGTCAGCCTGGTCACCCTGAACCGTGACGAGTTCACTATTAAGATCGAGAACGTGGACCTGAACGACGAGGGACTGTACGTGTGCGCCGTTCAGACGAGCAGCAAGCCCAGAACCACATCTGTCCATATCATCGTGCAAGGTTAGCTTGTCTTCTGTCAGCAAGTGTGCACTTTAATGTATAGTTCCTGTGTCTGGAGTTTGTGTTGTGTTATGCAGGATACACTGTCCCTTCTGGAATAACGGTTTGTGAGCAGCCTTCTGCGGTATCTGGTACAAACACCTTGAACTCTAGGTATAATATTACATTTTTAATGAAGTGGATAATTATGCAATTAATGTTGATGGGCACAAAACCTTGGAAATTTAAATTTTTCCTCTAGTCAGTGGCTCTTATGTTAATGTAATTGATGGCAGTGTCATTGCAGTAGGCTGGTGCACTGAGTCGTGACAGCCCAGGATTCAGGTACAGTGGAAATTCAGGAATCTCAGGGACACCAACCCAAACCACTTCACCACATGCCACTTATATCTACTGCAAATTGCTGTTCTGATATTTAGTTCGATTTTACATTTATTACCCGTGATCTGAGTAAAATCCACCATCTTCAAGTTAGGCCAAATCCAAAATGACATCCTATACACTGTGTTTGTTCACTACTTAGGGTATAACATAACTGCATTGTTCACCCTACCTAGTGCCCTACATGCACAATAGAACTCCACTTGAGATTCAGCCACATAAAATGCGCGCCTCCTTGTATTTCTGTTGTATAAAAACGTTGTAAAGGGTTGTGTTATGTGATGGGAAATAGACACAGGGACTCGGCCAAGATACGAATAGTCCTGGCTTTTGGATTTCTTACCAAGCCATACCGAGCCCTCTTGAAAGAGAAACCCTCTGTCATAGGGTTCTACATAGAACCTTTAAGGGTTCCCCCAGAGGGAAAACTGAAGAACCCTCTAGAGTGTGCATTGAGCTTTGTTTGGGCCTCTTTTGAACTCGGTCAAATTGATAATCATTGCTAAGAATGATGTTTATTTGCAGACAAATCTTCGCTCCTACTGATGGATTCTTTGAAATATTCTCTATAACTGCGAATGATCCTGTGCAGGGATGTGAACCGGATTGGCTGTGCTCTGAAGGCTCGATTAGTTCTCTCTCGCATGAGTGGAACAGAGCCCTTTAGACTGCAGCAATTAGACCATAGCCAGATCAAAGACAGAACGGCGGCGCATGTAAGTGGATGTAAGATCTTCTTAAAGCAAAAGTTCACTATTTCTCCCCTCCTGACCTTCTCAAATGTATTCGTGTCCTGAGATTGCTGCGTATGGCTAAAAGTGTTAGAAAGTTAAAAAGTAGAAATATATTGGGTAGAGATTTGGATTAAAACCTGGCTTAATTGATTCGCATTACAGTGACAGATATTGGCTTGCTGAAACTCAGGAGGCAAAGAGGTGTAATTATGTTGCTCATTCAATTCACTTGGGGTGAGGTTTTATTGGTGCAATTCTGGCCAAATAATACTTTCCACTTAACACTAAGATTATTAAGGTTATTAGGTCCTTGGGAGGAAGGATTCCAAAGACTTTGCAGTGACACTGCTCCTATTGCACAATCCATCTAAACTGATCTGCCCTGTTACCTTGGCAACGTGATGGCAGAATAGTGGTGTGATTGAAAGAGCTGAGGGACGTGTGAGTGTTAAGGTCAGCTGATGCAGAACTCTTGAACACAAACACACATTGCACATTTTCTAAAAGACTACGCACACTTCGATGGAAGCATTTTAGCGGCAGTTTGACAGGCCGGGCCACAAGAGCAGCTTGTGAGAGAGTGTAAGAGAGATGAGAGAGAGAGAGAGAGAGAGAGAGAAGGAAGAAAGAGAGAGAAGAGAGAGAGACGTGTGAGACGTTCCAGCGTTTGCAAAGTAAACAACACATTTCAATAGAAATCCAATTTGCTCTCCATATGCAAAGAGCCCCAAACGTGTACTTCGCATTTAGAGTGAGAAATGAGTTAGTAATGGCCCATATGAGGACGGATTATGCAAGCACACAGTCTTCTCTGTGAATGACAGTTTACGGCGAAGAGCGTGCATTGACGCTGCAGCCAAGACTGCAACTTCAGAAAGCGATTTAACATTATTTGTGTCGATTTTTTATGCACCTATCTCGAGGCTAATAATTCCAGTAAGCATTTGGCCCACAAGGCTGGCCTGCCAATACAGACGGTCAGATGAAGCTAAGTTCATTAGGGCATTAGACAGCATGAGAGTGAAGCTGTCAGCTCTAGTATTCCTCTTCCTCCTTTTCCTCTTCATCGCCCCGGGTGATGACTGTGTGAGTGACTCCGTGTCTCCACTGCCTCTGGGCTCAGAACGCATTTCAGACCATTTGTTCTCTCCATCTCTCCCTTCTCTAAGCTGTTAAAAGTGCTTTCTGTAACATCACAACATCAGTCTTTCAGACACTTTGAGTTGTTAACGGTTGCACTGAAGAGCTTGTGTAACTGAGGTGATGTTTATTCATAATGACCACTGTGTGAAGACAATACTTAAATACATGCATTGGAATAATGTACTGAATTCAAATAAAAAATGACTGCAAATGTGTATTATGAAGATGTATTACTGATTCTCTTTCATTAGTTAAGCATAAAAATGACTGAAAATGTTTATTGTGAAAATGTATTACTCGTCTTTCTCCTTTATAAAGTGTAATAGTGTTTTTAAGAGCTCGCATTCAGCCTCCGCATTGTGTCACGCGCACGCTGGCTCGCGCTACAGTGAGCTGCCAGCAGAGCCAGCCGCAGACGCAGCTCAGCTCCAACCCAGCCCGGATCGCCTGCCTCCCAGGAGCGGAGGAAAAAAACACCCAGGAACCTTTTGGGGGGGGGGGGGGCTGATGACGGCCGTCGAGGCAGACGCCATAGGAGGCGTAACCCAGTGCCCCGACGCCACAGGAGGCGTGGTGGGGCTCCCTGACGCCGCGGAAGGCGTAACCCAGCTCCCCGACACCGCAGGAGGCGTGGTGGGGCTCCTTGACGCCGCAGGAGGCGTAACTCAGCTCCCAAATGCCTTAGGTGGCGTAACCCAGTGCCCCGACGCTGCAGGAAGCGTAACCCAGTGCCCCAATGCCGCAGGAGGCGTAGCCCCGTTCCCCAACGCCGCAGGAGGCGTGGCGGGCCTCCCTGACACCGCGGAGGGTGGACCCCGATTGTCCGACGCTGTCCTGCCTCCAGCCCCCGGCAAGGACGTGATCACTCCGACCCAGGGCTTCGGGGATGACGGCGCCGTCACGCCTTCAGTACTCGGCGGAGACGTCATCGGGGCCCCCCCTGGACTGTCTGGTTAGCCCGTAAAGGGGGGGCTCTGTCACGCGCAAGCTGGCTCACGCTGCGGTGCGCGTGACAAAGAGTCATGTTAAATGTTACCAGCTGTACCTCGTCTGTCTTCCCTTGATTTCTACGTGTTTAAATACCCGCTTGTTTCCGTCCTGTGTTGTCTTCTGTTTTGTGTGTTAGCACGCCTGTCACGGCTTGTCCTGTATTTTCAGTTCTGTGTTTAAATAAATATTATATGTCTGCAAAAGGCTTTGCGAATGTGTCCTTCGTCTCGCCCATACACCGTCGTGACACATCCTCCTTTATAACATAAAACTTATGAAAGAGAGCTGACGACAACAGTTTTTTTTAGGTGATGAACCTGTGTGATTTCAAGATTTATCTTAGTTTTATGTCTGAGCTGACAGATATTTAATCCTAACATGCAGCTCTGTCAATTAAAGCTGAAAATCCAAACACTGGCATATGCCTCTACGTACTCCGGTGGGCCGTGTAAATGTGGGAACAGGGCTAAGATCATGTCTGCACAGGCGCACCATGTTTATGCCAAAACTAATGTGCAGCAGTCCAAACAGCCGAGCTATGGAAGGTCTCGCGTACCCCACAGGTCACGCAGCCCTATTCTTTAGTAGGCACTTGATGATACAGAACAAGGTCAAAGCCAAACATATCCAGTGTATACTAATCTTTATACAGGGTTTATTTTTTTATTTTTTTTCCTTTTTTTTTGGAGCTGCTGCTGTCATCTGCATTTATGTGGGAAAAGCTGGAATTGCCTTGAGGCTGCTGACTTCTATGGCATCCTCAGCCAGTCTCTACTGCAGCCGCTGTGTTTTTATATGCGTACACTGGGCCACTTGCTTTAGTTTGCTATTGAGCTCAACTTTGCACTAATTTGAACAGAGGGTTTTAAGGCGTCATGTATGTGCAGAAACTTCATTAACTTCTGTCATGACCTCATGAGGAGCTCTGCCATTGTGCTAAATTACTCAGTCTGTGGGTTGATCAAGAGCATGGCATAAATGCAACAAAAAGGATTTTTTTATGGATAAAAAATATTCGGAATCTGGGGTTAATTAGCGTAAGTATAATCACTGCCTACAGAGCTTGCCTGCTGCTCCATGTGCAGTGTGGTTAGTGTCTACATACTGTCCATGCGTAGTAAACTGAATGCGTTGTGCTCCAAGACTTCGAGATTGTAATGGACTATATTGTAACCATAGCAACAACTTTAGCATTGCAGCCCACAACACACATCTTTTTGGTGCAATAACAGATGGATCTACGCTCCTGATACAGGCTGATGGAAAGAATTTCAGATAATCAGATTGTTCAGTTAATTCAGATAAGAACCTTTTGGTTCAGATAAGATCATTTTTTATTCATTGTAGATTGCTTTTTAAGCTTGTTAGAGGGGCATTCGTGGTTTTAAATTTTAAGCCATGCGTACCAAAAATTGTCATCTGCCGTTCCAGGCTCAATGGCGAGGCTGGTAAAGCAGTTCATAGGCAGGAATGGGTCGATAATATTTTAGCCAACTTTAGACTGTAGAAGGATGATAAAAAACAACAACAAAACAAGTCTGTGCGTATGGATAAACAACTGAAAAGATATGGCCGAGGTAGGGGAATACATCTCAGTGATTTAAGTTAGGACTATCTTAATCTACAGTTTTGTTGCTCTAGTTAAAAAATCATGGGAGCTGTGGCAATGTGTACATAGTGAAATAGAGTGTGAAAGGTGTACAGACATCAAAATGAATAACTTGAAGCTGAAGCTATAAACTAAGCTTGTTGTTTCTAGTTTGTAGGAAAAAGCTCAAGAATGCAAGCTGTAACCATGTTTTAGATTTATTTCATATTTGACTTTCTCACTTTTGTTGTCATATTAAAGCCTATATGTTTTAATATGTGATGTTAAAAGCTCAGATTTACAGAAACAGCCGATAAGGCCGGAGAGCCTTAAGAACAGGGTTTTGTCTGAATTTTTACTGAGGCTGGGTAAAAATGTGTTGGCTTTAAAAGATGCATAACAAAGTCACATTCCCAGGGAGTACAATATGTATGTTTTGGCATACTTTAGAGATATGTTCTGTTTCCACACAAATAGATTTTTAGCATACCACTTAAATTCTGAAAAACGTAATGGACTTGGAATGAATAACTACCTATAACTCTGTTCCCTTTGTTTTTAAATATCATTCTTTAAAAGCCTCAGATCAGTTATTCTGAACTGCTCCCCTTAGGGGCTGTTAGAGAAGGCAGCTATTTTTGTCTTTAACTTTTGAATATAAGTCACCTACAGGGCAGGATTAGAGTCCAAACTGTGGCAGGGAGAGCTTTTATCCTCTCTCACCACGGAATTATGGGATATCTGCCACAACACCTCCATCCCCCACCCCTGTGCTGTGCACAGACGATGCAGCTGCTGAAGAATGTTTTCAGTAACGTCTTTCTATTTCCTCCATTTTTTTCCTTCTGAGAAGAAGATAGAAAAGAGTGTGTGTTGTGACAGAATGTAGATGAAGTAAATACTCATGCCCTGATTAAAGCTTGTGTATGGTAATCAACTCATGAAAGAGGTCATCATTTGCATGTAAAATCATCTGACATTTCCTGGATGAAAACAATATTGCTGCAGCTGCATCAAATATTATAGACTTGTGTATGTGGATGTTTAATTGGGTTATGGATCACAGAAACACAGAAGCTGGAAATGTGTCAAAACCATGACGTGACTTTTGTAGTACTATGACTGGATGCCTCATGCAAAGTCAGTTCTGTATCATTTCCTGCTTTTAAGTGACACTAATTATTAGAAAGTGTAATTACCAAGCAAGCTATTGAAACCAATCAATGAATGGTTAATGTATAATCTTGAAGAGCCTGTTTTCATCCCAACATCAATCACGCTAACAGCGTACCGTTCTCCCGTTGAGTGCCCAGGTGATGAATTTGAGATGGGTTTCATTTTCGCAGACTCATTCCTTAAGTTAGCCCACGGTGATTGAAACAGGGTATTAAGCACTCTTTTTAATTTAAGGATTGTCCCTTTAAGGACAAAATGGCTGTCATACAGCCGACATTTAGATAGGAGCTGTGCCAGGCTGAAAGGATGGAGAAGGTAGGATAGTTATTCCATGCAATATTTATGTACGTACCAGCTTCTGGTATTGTAATGTCATTTAGGTGTAGTGCAAGTAAATGTAAAGTAGAACATATTGTTATGGTCCTGTACTGGATCACTATGGCCAGTCCATGAGTATTAAAAACAACTGTGAGTACAGAATATTTTACAGAAAGATTGATTTATCAATTTAAGATTCATCAATTGGGCCTCATGCCCTTATTTAAGCCATTTCCCAATGTCTGCGTTCCGTTCAGTTCAGTGTGGATAGACTGCAGTTTGGGACTGGAACAGTTCATATCATGGTTTCGGAATCCGCATGCAACCTCACATTTTCAACAAGGATGACATTAAAATACATAACACAGCAGGAGCAGAGCTAATATGAAATTATTTGATTAGTGAAGCTGCTAAAATATTTTGTAAAATGAACTTGTTGATCACTCTTGGCCTTCATTTTATTGAAAATTGTATTAATCTATTTAGTCACATTAGCGCTATTTAGGCACATTAGATGTAGTAGTAATAACACGGTTATGCAACTTATTTTTGAGTATACTAAATATTCAGGTGTACTTAAATTAGGTCCACATTAAATTTTTAAGAACATTTTGCATTTTTGAATGATTTTTAAAGTTTTAGTCCTGTATACAATATGTGCAGAATAAATTTTCATCAGCACTGGATAGCATAGAAAATAGTAAACACTATGCATATTTTCAGTGTACTATAATATACAATATGTACTAATGCATTTATACTACATTTTAAAACCATACTAAAGTATATTATATATTCGTAAGGACATTTTCTTATCACAGTTTACCACTGTACCGTTATACCCCTACTGGTGTTGATTACATGGCATGTTGCAGCCCAGATGGAAGGAACTGCTTGAATGACAGCTGTATTCCTCGATATGACACCTGTCACACCAGTGAGAGGATGTGAAGCACACACTTGTTTTTGGAATGGTTTCTCTCTTTCCCTGCTGTCACCAGTTTGGTAGCACACTGAGTCCAGGAGATAGTATCACCTCGTATTTGAGACTAATGGCCTCCTGAGGAGAGAGTAACTGGGTGCTTGTAGCCTAATTGGAAAAAGGTGCAGCTGTGTGGAACGAGGTTATTCGTTATCGTCTCTGTTTGGTAATTGTGATTCATAGAACCACCTATAATCTGTTGTTTGAATTAGCAACGTACCTACTCGAACACTCACAAAGAACTAGACTAATTCCTGGAGGGCTCCAGCTCTGCGTAGTTATTTTCCTGCTCTTACACACCCGATTCAACAGATGAAAAGTGTGATAAGTAGCTGTCGAGTGCAGTCAGGTTTGGTAAAGCAGGGAGAAGACCTGTGCAGGCCTGTAGCATTCCAAGACTGTAGTCTGACACCTTGTGGATCTGCAGCGAGCACCTGAAGGCCAAATTTAGCATTTATAGTGAATTGTTCTTTAAGTATTATATCTAATTGCTTATTCAAATCAGAAACACCAGGGTCATGAATGGGAGCATTATAGTCCACTGAAGAAATGTCAACCCGTGTACGATTGTGAACATTATCCCCCCAATTACTCTCGACTTCTCTGACTTTTCTATTCCCCCAAGTTCTTTTTTTATTTTATTTTATTTTATTTTATTTTTTAATTTACTAAAGCCTAGGCGGTACTGCTCACTGGAGAGGCCTGTTAGATTGAGCTCACCAGGTGTAGATTTTGAAGTTTGCTGCCTTTCACAACTTAAACAGAAATCAGTCACTCTGCCCAAGAGAGCTCAGAGCTCCTCTATCCTTCCCTTAAAGGTATGTATAGAAGCAAAGGGACTGTATAGGGATGTACATGTGAGAAAGTGGATGTGTGTGTGTGTGTGTGTGTGTGTGTGTGCAAACAACAAATGTGTGACGGAATGAGGAAGAGGTGGTGTCGCCTGGCATACAGCAAGATACCCGGTGAAATAAAGTGTGAGGTGGGAGTGGGTTGGGGCAGTTGCTATTTATTATGTTCCCAAAGTAAATACTTTAGCAGGGGAATATGAGTTTAACATCATTAATTTTACTAGCTAAATGTTAACAGTATTGGAAAACTAGTAAGCCTTGATATGAGAACATGCTATCATTTTACATTTACATTTATTTATTTGGCACACACTTGCATTCATACAGCTTAGTAGTTGAATGTTAAGGACCTTGCTCAAGGGGCCCACAGTGGCTGTCTGGCAGTTCTGGGAAATCACTGAGCTACCACATGAAAGGAAGGACAGAAAAATATGAACTTGTTTTAGTCTGCACTACATCTTTTTTTTCACTGTAATCGCTATCACATCTTTAAGGCAATTAAAGGCGTTTAACTAAACACTACAGTAGGATACATTATTTTATTTATTATACATTATTTGAACAATGCCAAAACACAAAGAGAACAGTCCAAGGTCAATCAAATGTTGGCAAACTGTGCAATACAGGTAATATATGGGAGAATCAGGACCTAGCAAAGAACAAGTACAGTACATTGAAATTGGAAATTGGAAACGGGTGGATAGAATGTGCAGAGAACATAAATAATACACTAAAAAACAGAGCTAATGACCATATGTAGAAAGCCAAGGGGGTTTAGAAACATGGCCTGTCATGGGGGTCAAAATTTGGGTGGATGTGACAGTACCAGTTTGACATTAAACTTAATCATTGTATGTGATGAAACTTAACAAAAAAAGTCATTTAATGCATGAGTTATTCCTCTAATTAAGATTAAACAAGCCAGTATCTGAGAAAATAAATATATAAATGAAAAAATACAAAATTGACATCAAGCGTGCCGCAGCTGATGCCCCCCAATAGACTTTCTAGCAATATATTGTTTATATTATTCATTTGCAATGTAGTTATATATTTTATTATTTTGGAAACACATATATTTTTCTAAGAACATCTCATTCTCACACTTCACAGACACGTGGCCTAAGTGTTAAAAATTTGTGTTTTTATTATTATTATTATTATTATTATTATTATCAAGAAAAAATTTGATTTTAATTTTGTGAAAAGAAAGATAAACATTCCCAAATTAGTCATCCTATCCCCTATTCTCATAATAAGGTTTTTCTTAACATGGATCTGGATCCCAGGTCCCAACTTAATAACATAGCAAAACCACGGCTCATTCATAAGGCCATGTTTTTATATTCCGGAAAATCTGTACTTGCATTACAGTGATTTCATGTTATTTTCCAGCAACAGCAGTGGGAAATTTGAGTCGGACCTCCCATTGGCTTATGTTCTCTTTGAAGAGATCAAATCCATCATAAGTGGAAGGATGGTACTACACTGTTAAAACCCAATTTAACATGGCTCTTCCGTCCGCCTCCCCCACCAACGACCACTCTTTTTCCAGTAATCCTCCACAAAACAAGTTACTATTACTCCTAAAACCCCGATTAATATAAA
>JAOUQW010000009.1:5396669-5406676 GCA_028565825.1 Olivaichthys viedmensis
TGCCACATGATTGGCTGATTAGATAATTGCATGAATGAGAAGGTGTACATGTTCCTAATAAAGTGCTCGGTGAGTGTGTATAATATGTGAATAATACATGCAATGAGTAATTGACCGTTTGATTAATCTGAAACATATAGGAACTGTATAGTTTTATTTTAACATGATATATATATATACTTCTATATATTTCTTAAGTGCAATTTTTTCAGCACCTCTACAATTAATATTTGGGGAAGCCTCTCTTCGAGAGAACAACAGTACTGAGTCAGCACCTTGACTTACTCCACTCCTTCATGCAGATCATTTCAAGCTCCTTTATATTCTTAGGTTTATGCATGTAGATGACCCTCTTCAAGTCACACCACTAGGGTTTAAATGCAGAGACTGCGTTCATTTCAAAACATTGATTTTGTGTTCTATAGTTTATCCATCTATGACTTAACCTTCTGGCAGAGGCGACCATACTTCCTGGAGACTGAGAGCAATAAAAAAAAAAAACAGAACAAGCATGACAATTTGTTTGCATTTATTTGAGATATTCTTTAGGGGTGTCAATAATAACCTTGCCACTTGTGTTTTTGAGAGAAAATACTTTGAAAAAAAGAACATTCTTATAAGAATTGTTAGGTGAAAGGTACGTAGTTTCATCAGTTTTTCAAGTGGAAAATTAGAATCACTGTGTGTAATGCTTATTGGCTCATTCTCTTGAGGGGTGTCAGTAATTCTGGACTCTTAACACCACACGAACAGTAAATATTGTGTATACATTTTTTTTACATATACTGTATCAACATGATTTCAGTACATGTGCAAAGAGAAAAAGTAAACCTATTAAAAAGCAAAAAATTATTTGAAAAGAAAAGTACCTTTTAAAATGTAAAGTTAATACAATAAGATTAATTATGGTAAAGTATAACGAGTAAAATGAATACAAATTATACAAATATACAGGGGATAAAATCATTCATATAAAAAGCCAAGCATTTGCTAAATAAAATATTCAAAAACATAACGAGCTAGTGCAGTGCTGAAGTAAAATGTTTTCAAATTGTTTGGTTCATATTTGGGGTATTACGGTTTGACATTTTCACTGTATGAAACCTTGTCATTACGGTATTAAGCAATTTAAAAACACACAAGCAGTTTTTTTTTTCTTTTTTGATCATCAGCACTCCAATGCATTTAATCTGCCATACTACACTGCCATTATTATTAAACAATAGTTTTGAAAACAATTTCTTTATCCTTTGAACATAATGTTTATGCACTTTGTTCATTTTTTGTGTGTGGTCTGTAAGTGCAAAATTCTGCAAAGCAAAAAGAAAACAAAGATACATATTCCACTACAATGTTTAAATTGTTCCTTTTTTCTGCTTCAGGAAGGATGTAGTGCAGAAATGTAAGCATGGTGATATTTTCTGTGCTTAAATCAGCATTGGTCATGTAAAAGTATGAGTTAGTGAAACCGATGGGGAATAAGGATTGCCATCAACTTGAGTTTTAGCATAGTTAAGCTATACCCCCAAATAATACTCCCACACAGCTAATTTGATCCCGACCAAATATAAATTTTCATTGCAGTCGCCAGCCTGTTTCATTTTCCTTCTGATATATTAGGCTAAAGTTGTTATCATGGGAAGGCTATTTGTGCTGTTTACGCCATTAAAGCATAATTTGCATCCTGCGTGGGAACCACAGAGAATAAAACACGTTTTATTTTTATTCATTAACACCACACTAATTGACCAAAAGGTCTTGCTGGTCTTGGTTAATTTATACCAAGTCTGACGTTAATAGGCCTAGTCTACATGTACCAAATATGGCTGTAAAATGACACACTAGCAGACATGCAACATTTAAAGAAATAGAGCCACTAAACTAAGCTACTTATGAGAGAGATATTAGCGGCAATCATTGCATGGTTTTAGGAGATATTTAAATGGCCACTAAAAATGTTATTTTTAGGAATTTAGAGAAAAATAATGCGCAGATGGTAACAGACGCAAATGCATTTTAATCGGTATTCTGGAAACATAAACGTTACGATAACCATCGGCTCATACATCGTGACACTGTGAAATCATGGCACCGTAACAAGCCTAGGTCATATAAGTGTGTACTTTACTATTAAATGAATGTTTATCCTAATGATATGAATCATGTATTAATATGATGTGGTGGTATATTGTTAATTGCTGTCTCAATAATCTTCATGGAAGCTCTGAAAGCACTTAACCACAGCACTTGGTTCTAAGTGCACATTCATGAATGATGCACTGTGCTATACAGTGAACAGAGAGCACATGCTTCATGTTATTATTCTCCAGCGAGGATCTAAATAAAATGTTCGAAGTGTCTGTATTTTTGCAGAGCTGTCCTTTTCATAGCACTCTGTAATAACCTTCATAAACGCTTGCATTGTACTTTACACAGCAGCCTCTTTCAAATCAAATTCAAAGGCAATCAATAAATCAGCCAGCTGAAACGTGTCTTGTTTGAATTTACCTGGGGCTGAATAAAAACCTATTATAGACTTATACTTTTTTTTATGTGATATTACTATGTGTTTGAGATGGTTGTTTTGGACTTTAAAAAGCAAAGACCCTCGTACTTAATCTCTAAACAAAATCAATAGGTCAAGTTTCCCATGATTCTCGGTGTCACTGCTACTAGCCCGAAAAGACCATGATGGTCTCTGGCCTTTCAATATTTCTGCCCACGCTTGTGAGTGCTTGCAAGTGTGTGTGAGTGCCTGGAAACTAGCCCTAAACTTTTATTAGCCATTCCATATAGCATTTTTCTTTCTCATGGTTAAAACACAGAGATGGTGCAGTTTGTCATGGCATTAGTAGAAATGTATCTTATATCTTTAGGGTGCAAACTGTGGAAAATAAGTCAGCGAAATTACCGTTTTTAGAAAAAAAACCCCCACATTTATTCCCACTTAATTCATAATTGGCACCTTGAGGCAGACTGTGAAAGTATTGCATCATCTCAGAGCATTGCTCACAATCCTGCCTGTTTTTTTATAAACTCCTCGTTTTCAAGCCAAGGACTTACAAGCGTGTACGAGGGAGTACTTGCTGGCTGCCGTGTCTCCAGATTCTGTTTTGGTTTCCAGTATGTCTGGGTTATTCAACTAAGCATTTCTGAGGCATGCTCTGGCGACCAAAAAAGCAATTGAGGTAAAACAAGGGTCTTGGTTTCAGTCAGTTTTGGACGTGTATTGAAGGAGAGTCAGATGTAAATGGACGTAAATGCATGGTGCTTTTATTTAGGTTTGTCTAAACGTATAAATTGAGCAAGAGTAAAGAAAACAAGACATTAACAGGAAGCATTCATGATGGGAACAGTGTGGGTATGTGGCCTTTTTAGGTGTTTGATTTTCAATGTCTTGTTCTGCAGGCATTTTGCTTCCTCATTGCAAACATAAGTCTATATCCATTCTTTCCATTTCAGTCCCTCCAAAAATTGTCAACTTCTCGAAGGATTTGGTGGTGAACGAAGGCTCCAACGTCACACTGATGTGTCTTGCCAACGGCAAACCAGAGCCCGCAGTCAGCTGGAAAATGCTCTCCCCACCGGGTAAGAGACGGTCTGCTTCCTTTTTACTTGTCATGCAATAGATATTCTCTGTTATTTATATTCTCTGAAAATTACAGCTCTGTTCCAGCTGAGGTGTACAACAGGTCACATCAGTGTGTAAACTGAGATTATTGAAAGTTTTCCTGTGTGAGAAAATGTAAAAAGGTGTTCATCTCCAAAATGACCCATGACATCTTTGTAATTACACAATATAATGTTTCAATTCAATTGTTTATCAAGCACAAGTTCCGTATCTTCATCTCATGTCTCAATGAATATATGTGATATTGCAACCCTTGATGAGGTTTATGAATATTCCAAATTACACGTCATACTCAAATAAGACAACAAATTGGGTCTTTGTTCACTGAGATAAGTCGTGTGTGTGGGTGTGTAGACATTCCACACAAACTGGGTGGTACATTTGCCTATCAGCCTGCACCATAGAGAAATCAGCTCTGTTCAAGCCTGTCTGTTTCTCTATTGCACCCTGTGCTGCTTCACTTTATCAGGAAAAAAAATACATTTTAATGTGCAATGATTCATGTGCTTCTATTGTGCAATAGCCCTCGTCTCTCTGCCTTTGTGTCAGTACAAGAATCTGGTAATTGAAATGTTAATATGACATGAATGTGACTGTGCCATTTTTTTTAAGGGGAGATATGAAAAGGAACTTTGATAGGCTCTATTATAATACAGTACAGGTGTCTGGCAGGGCTTTTTACAGCTTTTATTAATAAAGATCAACTGTCACAGTCAAACCAGAGGAGGAAAACATCATGTTCACACTGCAGACGGTTATAGGTGAAGAATATACAAAAGATAGCATAAATTACTATGCACACAAATATACAGCAGGATTAGTTCTATACACAGTAACACAGTGTAATGTATGTTCGTACACAATCAGTATCACAGCTGACATAGTGTTTGTTAATGTAATGCAGGTTCATTAGTTTGGCATTTCAGTGCCTTGTAGATATAATTTACTCTGATACACGTTCTTGAAATGTGAGAATCTTGATAAAACCAGAATCAAGCATCAAGCGAGTGCAGATGAAATGAGGCGTGTGCTACATTCTGCCATTCCGCAGTCTTAAAGCTGGATAGTACGCTTCCTAATCTTAATATTAGCCGCTTTCATAACATTTGAAGCCTTAGCAGGATATTTAGTTCCAACAAATCCCTGAAGATGTTTGTAAAATGAAGCGTTTGTACATGTGCAGGATGCTCGAGCTGCTGTTGTATTGATATGGTATCATCATTGGTCTGTAATGTTCCTGCCAGTCACACCTGGCTCTGTAGGATAACTCCATAGCTTAAAGATCTGAATCATAACACATACACATAGCATTGACAGACACTTTTTTAATAATCCCAGATGTCTAGTGTTAACTCACACACTGCATCTGCAGCCAGCCATTGCCACTGGCAGGCTCAAGATTTACAATTGCAGTCCTACCAGGCACTAAGCCCTTATCTAAAGCTGAATCTAGGGAGCAAAGCGAACAGCATACCTTCTCATTGCCAACTGATGAGATTTTGTTTCTGAGTAGCTATGATTGAATGGCCTCCAACTTTTGTATATCACCTTTACATCAAGATAATTCCCTACAGGAACCTCAGTTATAATTGGCTGCCACTGTGTCAAAGACTGCACAGAAAGTTAATAGCAAAACAAATAGTTTAATTTGGATAGAAATCAGCACAGCAAAGGCGTGGTGTTATAACACCTCGTTTTTGCTGAAATCGGAGATTTGTAATATTACAGCACGTCTTGTATTTGTTGGTAAATGGAAGAATAAATGCTTATGATCTTTAGAGGAACCTCCTGTGCTTTTCAAAGGCAGTGATTTATGTTGCAGCTCAAGAGATACGAAAGACAATATTTTTTCTTCTTCTAATACCAGTTTTCTTCTTTCTCTCATATATTGCAGTCCAATAAGTATTCTGGAAGAACACAGGTGAAATAAGACTTTGCAGGATAAGCAATATCAGTCTTATTGTGTTCTGGGTAAGGGTGTCCATTTATCTGATGATCCAGTATACTTTCTGGTACCTTACATGAACCTGCTTTTTTGTCACCAAACACTATTTTAAGTGTAGAACCAAGTAGATACATATGATATATCCTTCTACACATAGTAATAGAACCATTATTCTTTTTTTGTAACCAGTGTCCATCATTGTGTTAAATTGTGCATGAATCTTTCATTTGAAGCTTCATTTGACAGGTACAGGTTGTGAGATTAATATATGAGATTTTAACATTAGATTAATATTCTTTTAAGAGCTCTGCATAGTTGAATTGGTCCTCCTATAGCACTGCAAACAGGCATGGCATTGAATGATAATTCCCTATTCAATAACACCAAATAACTTATTATAATTCTGTGAAGTGCCGTTCTTATGCAGTGTGTGAACCACTTAAAGCTAAGGGTTTTTTGTGCTTGCTGTGCTTCATATGATCAAAGCAAGCAATCATAATTGTTTACAGCTTTAACAAATGCTGGCAGTTTCTCGTTTGAACCTACAGACTTGATCTTGTTTCTTCCTCTAATACAAAGCAACAAATGGCGCATGAAGGCATTTTTCATGTGTGCAGGGGAAGGGGATTATACATGTTATTTTGTAGTTTTATAATGTTGCTTTGCTGCTGGGTATAGAACAAGGTCAGTACTAATAATACTAATTGAGGAACTGTTAGTAATTTATCATTACCCATGTTTAATTGGCTTGCATAAGACATTGTTTTTTAATGATACTGTCCGTGTCTGCAAGGCTTGGATGCTAAAGCACTATTACATTAGATAGTATTAGAGTTTGGGTTCATTTAGATGGAAGCAGAGCACTGCAGGTTTTTTTATGAAGTCCTGATTGCGTTAATCTAGTCTGTAGCTGTTTGGGTATAATGAGACTTCAGCGCAGTTGCCGTGTTTGTGAGTTTAGCAGCTCATTTCAGGGGCCAAATGATCCCTGTAGCAGAAATGCTATAATCTACTAGTACAGCTCTGCTCTACTGAGCTCTCTCTCTCTATCTTTCTCTCTCTCTCTCTCTCTCTCTCTCTCTCTCTCTCTCTCTCGCTCTGTGTTTCTACTTCTCGTCTGCTGCCTTGGGCTCTCTGTACTGACTTCCACTTTCATTATTTATCTTTTTTCCCTCTTTTTTTGGATGACAAAAATAATAAAGTGTGAAATAAATATATATCCACAGGGTGGAGGCGATTGATGATACAGTGGCCTTGTCTGCGTGTTGGACAGTAGTGACTCATTGCTGCAACACACAGGCTTTTGATACACATGCTTAGGACGGGTTTATACTTGCTGTTAGCGACGTATACGGACATTTAAAATGGCGGCCATACTTATCCTGCGTTCATTCAGCACGTCGATTGTGCACGTCCCCAAAAATTAACGCAATGCATATGTGTGGTGCAATACCAGCGTAAACGGTGGGGGCAGTATTGTGAAGCAACACGCAGATTGGTAGAACGAGAGAAATAAACTCCTTTTTCGCGACAAGATTGGTTTAATAACCTGATACACAGTCTACGTTGGTGCTGCTGCCGCTGTTTCTGCCGTTTTCTGAAGATACACATTATAATAGCCTCCTCAACTCTCGCCATCTGCACTGTTTACTTCCTTATGCAAAATCAGGAAGTGGTCCTGTGCTGGCGATGTTTCGGCTCTGACCTGCCTCCTAGTGGACAGATTCTTTAATCATCCAGATATACGGACATTACGGAAGCAAGCAGTGATCAATGACGCTCGATTAACTGCGGCATCTGCACGCGTACAGGTAGTCATGCAGCAAGTATAACCCCGGCCATAGAGGAGTTTAACTGGTTCAGAAGATCACACAAGTATATGCTACTGTATACAGTACATGCATATATTTGTTTGTTGATGTCTAAAAGCAAAGTAAGAGATAGCACAAGAGAAAGTGAAAATATCAGTTCTGCATTTTTAGCCACTTTGTCATGTGTTTCTAACTAGAATGCTTCTCCCTCCAAGTATGTGCAAACTTTAAGTAATTAGACAGTGGCACCTTTTTAAAAAATCCAACACACTGGAGTTCATTAGAAACCATGGCTAATGAGGTCCATAGGTATTTGCATCTATACTGAGTTGCTAGTTTATTAGGTACAGCTATCTCATAGTGTATTGCGCCTCCTTTGGCCTTCAGCATAAATTTGCCTGGATATGGATTCTACCACATGCTGATTGTGTCGTGCTGGAATGTTGTACCATGTGGAAATGATTGCATTGCAAAATTGCTGCAAATTGGATGGTGAAACTCTTACCACCTCATCCCAAAGATGCTTGATTGGGTTGAAATCCAGGGACTGTGCAGGCCACTGAAGCAATGAAAACTCGCTGTCATATTCTTGGAACCATTTGATGATGATACACGCCTTGTTACACAGTGCATTATGATACTAGAAATTTCCATCCAAGTGTGGCTAAACTGTAGCCATGAAGCGGCGAAGTTGGTCAGCACTCTCTGTTCAGACATTCTTAAATGGTTATCAGGGGCCGTAATACTTGGCAGGAAACTTGTCCCACACTATCACACTGCCACTACCAGCCTTTACTGTTTCCACCAAACAGGAAGCTACATAGATTTGTGTTGCTTGCATTTTTTTCCACTCCCTAAAGGTTTTGATGCTCCGGTACTGGAGACACACTTCGCTAACAACACTGGCACCCAATACGTTTTTTTTTTGCTCTAGCCCATTCGAGACACAAAGTCAGATAAGTGGGGCATTTTTAGATGACATTGTGAACACTAGTGTTGGATTGCGGATGTGATTTGCCTAATTGTGTCCAATCTGTTTGCTCGCATGATTCTCCTCTGATCCACAAGATGTTTGCTTCTACAGGATCTCCGATCATTGTAAGTTTTTGCTTTTTGTTGTAATATGTTAAAAGCCCAGGACGACAGCTGTTTGGGAGACGCTTGAAACAGCACGCCTGGCACCTATCATGTCACGTTCACTGTCACTAAAGTCACAAATTTTGCCCATTCCAATGTTTAATTGAACACTAACTGATGCTAGAAACAGGCGGCATGGTGACACAGCCTCCTAGTGTTGCTGCCTCACAGCTCCAGGGTCCAGGGTTCAATCCTGACCTCCGGTTAGTGTCTGTGCGGAGTTTGCAGCCTGCATTTGCTGCATGGGTTTCCTCCGGGTACACCGGTTTCTTCCAATCTCCCAAAAACAGGCTGGTAGCTGGATTACCTACTCTAAATTGCCCCTAAGGGTGTGTGTGTCTGTGTGTGTGTGTGTCCCATCCAGGGTGTTTTCCTGCTTTTCCGTCAGTGTTCCCAGGATAAAATCTGGATCTGCCATGACCCTGACCAGGATGAAGTGGATTCATTCTAAGATGAATGAATGATGTTGGAAACACTGGTCTGCATAATTTATACAACACGCCACAGTCACAAAACATATGACTTGTTGGAATGTACAATTTAAATGAACATGGGGCTGTAACTAATAAACTGGCTAATAAACTAATAAACATAATAAACTCCGACCTATTTGGGCTTTGAATACATGCACATACACCAACACAAATGCAAATACACAGTAACATCTCACACTACTGTGATTTCAAAATTAGTAATAGCTGTGTTTTTCACTTGTGACTTTAAGTATAAACAGAGGATTTGTATATTTGATGGCTTCGGAGTCAAAGTGCGCCTGTCAGAAGGAATAATCTTCTCTGACAAATATCTCTACACAAAAAAAGCCAGCATTATATTTACTAATACAGCAAAGCTTTATATCTGGATGTCACATTGTTTGTATTAAGCTAATTTAACATATAATAAATTGTTTGAAACATATACACAATCATATAGTGAAGACACTGACGAATATTTCGTACCAATTGATATTCAAATGTATCAGATGTTTGAAGCTTAACATTTTTTCCTTAATATGTCAACCAACGATGGCAACATCTACATCAATTATGTTACAATGCAATGTCTATTGATGTTCATGTGTCTTGCCACTTGAAATGAAAAGTCCTTGATTCAGTACTGTATTTCCTGAACAAGTCTCACTGCCAGTGAGAGCAGGAAGCTGAGTACATATAAGTACAGTACTTCTGTGAGTACAGTACTTCTATCTCCCATATGGGATCAGAGCGGGCGGTCCCCTGTAACATGACACTACTCAACTGCAGCTGCAGTCATTTAGCATCCACCCTGCTCCCTGTTATCTCCCTGGAGCATCCCGGGAGGTGTTAGTGTGTGTGTATATGTATGTGTGTGTGTGTGTGTGTGTGTGTGTTAAAGAGGGGCTGAGGGAAACAATTCCAATGTGGCCCTGTTCGCACGTGGAGCTCGGAGGCCGCGCGTGGTCCTGCAGGAGCCGAGCCAGGCTGGTGTTGGGCATCGAGACGAG